>KZ825626.1:0-62133 GCA_003184685.1 Aspergillus indologenus CBS 114.80
CTAATAAAACTAATAAAACTAATAAAACTAATAAAACTAATAAAACTAATAAAACTAATAAAACTAATAAAACTAATAAAACTAATAAAACTAATTAAACTATATAAATTTAATAAATAATAGTCTTTTTAATAAATAATTAAAAATAATTCTTATTTTCCGCAAGCGTATAAATACAAGTAGACTAAAAACTAAGCCTAATTAGAAAATTTAAAAATAAATAGATTTATATATATTAAAAAGCTCTAAGCCCTTTTTTTAAGCCTACCGAGCAAAGCAAGAGATTAAGGCTTGTATTATATAATAAAAATATAAATTTATTTTTAAATATTTAATTAAAAATTTTAGTAGTATTATTCTACTACTTTTAATCTACTTTTATATACTTTAATACTATTTTATAGTTAATAGTCTATTAAATAAGATTTTTTTTATAAATTTATTTTTAAAATTAAGTCTAATTTTATATATTTTTTTTCTAGATACTTATATATTTTAATAAAAAACTAAAAAAAATTAAAATAGTTATTTTTTATTTTAAAAAACTTTATCTAGGCTTTTTAAAATATATTATTAAAAATAGTTTTTTAATATCTACTGCTGTTATAGCCTATAATAATAAAAAAAATAAAATTAAAATATAAAAATTTTAAAAAATATTTTTTTTATTAGTTTTAATATATAGCTTAGTTTTTATTCGGCCTAAAATATAGAATTTATAAAAATAATTAGCTTTTTTATAATTTATATTAATAAATAGTTTTTATAATTATTTTAAAATATTTTTTTTAAAATATTTTATTTATTTATACTAGATAATTAATTAAAGTTTTATAATTAAATAGACTATAAATATAATTTTTAATTATTATTATTAATTAATTAAAAAAAATCTATTAATTTTTTTTTCTAAAAAAATAATATATTTATTTAATATTAATATTTAAATACTATTTATAGTAAATTTAATTTTTATAAAATATTTAAAAAATTAAAATATTAATATAAAATTAGTTTTTAACTTTAAATAGTAGAGTATATTATTTAAAATTAAAATTTTCTATTTATAGTTTTATAGTTTATAGTTAATAATAATTATTTTTACTATTACTTTAGCTATATTTTTAAATTCTAGAGTATTATAATTTTATAATATAATAAAAACTAATTAATTAATAAAAATATACTAAATATATTTTAAATTAATAATAATTTTTTATTATAATAGTTTTAAAAGATTTAATTTACTATTTTTAAAAATTTAATAATATAAAAATATATTATAAAGCTTTAATTTTAAAAAAAAGTTTTAATAGATTTATTTATTTTAGTTTTTATAATTATAGTTATATAGTTTAGAATATAATTTTTAGCAGATTTTAATAGTATAAAATAATCTTTTATAATATATATATTAAAATATTTTTTTAATAGTCTTTTTTTAATTTTAGTTTTAATTAGATTTTTTTTTTAGGAATTAGCTGTAATTAGTACTATTTTAAATTTATTCTTAGCTTTTTTATTTTATATCTAATATTTTTTCTACTATACAGCTATTACTATATTATTAAAAATAATATTTTTAATTTTATTATTAATATTATTCTTATTATTTATTACTATATAAATTTTAAAAATATAATTTAAAAAATATTAAAGTTTTTTTTTAAATTTTTTAAAAATTAATAAATAAAATAAATATTATTAAGTTTAAAATTAAGCAGTACTAGCTTAATATTAATAAATTTTAGGTTTTTTTTAAAGTTAACTATATTTTTATAGTTTTTTAAAATAGTATTAATAAACTAATTTACTAAAATTTAAAATATAGTAATTAAATTAAATTATATTAGTTTTTTAAGCTTATTTAGTATAAAATCTAAAATAATTTTTATATTAATTAGATTTTAAATATTATAGTCTAGTTTACTTTTTATAATAGCCACTATTTTTTTTTATTTATTTAACTATTTTTTTATTTATTTTCTACTATAGTTAAGACCTTTTTTATAATATTTTTTTTTATTTTTTATTTTTTTTTATTTTAATAAAATAGATTTCTATAGTTTAGGGCCCTAATAGCTAATTTTATTAATTAATATTATTTTAGCTAGTTTAGATTTAAGTCTAGAATTAGAATTTAATTAATTAAAAGAATTTTATTTTATTTATTAAATTTTATATAATCAGCTTTAATATAAATAATATAACTATTAATAATAGTATAAAGAGGACCTGGTTGCAGCCCGCAAGAGCAGAAGCCTAAGCCTATAGATATACCCTTCTTCTCTACTCCCCCCTCTTTTATTAACTATATAAGTAAGGCTACAACCCAGATAGTTTCTAATAATAACTTATTTTTTTTTTTATATATATCTATATAGTTAGATACTATAGTATATAAATATAGATTTTATATATAGATTATACCGCTTATATTTATATATTTTTAATAAATATATAAAAACTATTTAAAAATATAGTTAATATTTATTTATATTAATAATCTATACAGAGCTTTTATTTTATTAAAAAATAAAAAAATAAATATATTTTATTTTATAAAAGCCTAACTATAGACTTTTAATAATAAAAAATATAAATAATATAAAAAAAAACTATAAAAAAAGTAAAAAATCTAAATACTTAAAAATTATCTAAGTAATAAAAAAATATTTAAAAAAATATATATAAAAAATAGACTTACTAATATTTACTATTAGAAAATATAATATATACTTTATTTAATAGTAATATATTTATACTATAAAATAAAAGTTATAAAAATATAAAAATATTTTATAAAAATAATATTTAGTAAAATAAATAATTTAATAAGTTTAATTATTTTAATATCTATTACTTCTACTAATATAAGATCTATAGTAGTTATTTCTATATTTATACTAAATTTATAAATTATATTTTTTTTAAAAATAAAAATATTATTTAATAAATAGATTAATTTAAATATTTATATATAAATTATAAAATAGTCTATATAAAGAATATTTTTAATAGACTATTAAATTATTATAATATATAAATAAAAAACTAAATAAAAGCTATTTAAAAATATATAGAAAAAAACTAGTAAATATTTTAGAAAATAATATTTAATAAATTTAAAAAGTAGAATATATATTAATAAATTAATATCTGCCGATATTTAGAGGTCTTTAAAAATTAAAAATATTAATAAAATAATACTATATACAGCTATATAAAAAAATTTATAGCTATATTAGCTAAACTAAAAATAAATAAATAAATTAATAATTATATTAAAGCCCTATAGTTTATAAAAGAATTATTATTTAATTTAACTAAACTAATATATTATAAAATAAATATAGATTTTAATAATTTTAAAATTATAGACTTTAAAAAATATAAAGATTATATAGTTTAAACTATTAAATTTTTAAAATAGTTTAATAAATTAAAAAGATTTTTATATAAATTAACTATAGAAATTTCTATAATTAAAAATCTAGTTTAAAAATATTAAAATAAAAATATATAGATAGTAATCTTAGATTAACTACTAAACTTTATAATACTAGTTACTAATAGTATTAATAAATTTATTAAAAGCTTTAAAACTATATATTTATTATTAAAAATTTTAATAAAAAATTAGAATTATAATTAATTATTTATAAGTTATAAACTATAAATAGTTTAAAATACTAATAGTATAAATTAAATAAATATTAATTATTTTTATTATAAATAGATCGGCTGCTGTATAAATATTTATTTAAAAGCTAAAAATAATATAAAAATAGATTTATACTATATAAATCTAATAATTAAAAAATATTATATAAATAAATAAAATAATAGTAGATTTATAATCTAATTCTAAATAGATATACTAATTAATTATATAATAAAAAATATTTTTAAATAATAAAGACAGGCGGCTAAATTAATATAAATTATAATAATATCTATATACGCCCGGATAAAAGAGGAAAATAACTAAAAAATAAATTTTAAAGTAGTAAAAATATTTACTAAAAAAAAAAGAATAAAACAGCTAAAATATATATTTATATAATAAATTTAAATAAATATTTTATAAATAATCTACTAAATATTAAAATATCTAAATTAATTAAATATATAAAAAAAAACTAAAAATAGTAATATAGGCGAAGCCGGAAAAAAAGAAATAAAAATCTATTAGATTATTTAAAAAAATAAAAAAAATAATAAATACTAAAATTTTTTTAAATAGAATTTTAAAGTAGAAGATTAAATATATTATAATTTAAAAACTAATTAAAATATTAGATTTTTTATATAAAATATTTTTTATAATATAGCTAAAACAGCCTATAATCTTTAATAATAAATAAAAAATCTAAATAACTATAAAAAATATTTTTAATTTTAAATCTAAACCGGTACCGGAAAATACTATAGCTTATATTTATTATACTATAAAAATAAAGATTATTATAAAAAAAATAATAGTATCCGCTTTAATTAATATAAGTTTAAAAATTAATATTATATTCTAATATTTTATAAAGTAATTAAAATTAGTTAAAAAATCTAATCTATATTTAATAATTATTAATATAAACTATAGGCGAAACTGCTATATAAAATATATATCTAATCTAGTTATAATTATAAAAAATATTAGTATAAAAACTTTTATTTTTATAATTAAATTATTAAAAAATAATTTTATTTTAAATATACTATTCTAAGCTGTAGTATAAGTAGAAATCTAAATAAAAAATAATAATATTATTAATTACTAGTTTTATTTAGTAGATAAGATTTAAAAACTAGATCTAACTATATTTATAGTACTATAAAATATATAGTATAAAAAAATATCTAGCTAATATAAATTTTAAAAAATTAAATAAATATTTAACTAATTAAATATTTACTACTATAATATATATATCGGATAAAAAAAAATTAGAATAAATAATATTTAAAAAAAATATAAAAATAAAAAGCTTTAATTAATTTATAATTAATAAATATATAATTACTAATTTTTATAATTAATTAAAAAATAGCTATTTAATTTTTAATAAAGCTATTATTATTTTAATATATAAAAATATCTCCGGAAAATATCTGCTAATCTAAAAAAAAAAATTCTATATTTAGCTATTATTATATAAAAAATATATCCGGGCGCGTATTGCAATAAAACAGAAAAAAAAATATATCTATATTATAATATTATTTAAAAAAAAATAAATAAAATCTATTTATTAAATCTAAATTTAGCAGATAATAATATATTAGAAAATTTAGATAGCTAAAAATCTTTTTATTTATAAAAATACTACAGCTTATAAAAAAAAAATAAAAATAAAAAAAAAGATTTAGCAGATAATTTTATTTTAGAATTATTTAATTTAATAAAAATATACAGCTTATATTTAAATAATTAGTAAAATTTAAAATAAAAAAAATTTTTTTATTAACTAAAAAAAATATACTTTATAAATTATTATTTTAAAAAAAAATATTCTAAAATAAAAATTTAAATATTTAAATTAAATATAATTGTAAATAGTATTATTATAGTATATTTAAACTATATTTTATAAAATCTAATAAAAATAAGCTATCCGAATCTTTAAAGCCTTATATAATAAAATATATTTAATTTTAAAAAAATAACTAAAAAAAAATACTATAAAAAAATATTAAAAGCTATATAAAAATATATAGTTTTTAATAGCTAAAAAAAAAGTATTTATTAATTTATTTATAATAATATTTAAATTAATAAATATATTTTTAAAAATATTAATATATTTTTAGATATAAATAAATTTATTAAAGAATTTACAGATATAATAATTATTTTAATAATTAATTTTCTATTAAAATATAATTAAATTATATTAATTAAAAAAAATAAAAATCTTACTATTATCTAGACTCCGCTAGGCTTACTAAAATTTATTATTATATTTTAAAAAAATATTAATTTAGTACTATAATTTGCTAAAATAGCTAAATATATCTTATACTATATTTTACTAAAAAAAACCTAAGTTTTTTTAGATAATATTAGGATTAAAAAACTAAAAATTATATATAATAATAAAAAAGTTATACTAGGCTTAAAAAAATATATATTTAAATATCTACTAAATCTAAACTACTATTTATATTTAATTAAACTAGTAGAGACTATTATATTTATTAAAAAATCCTAATTTACTGCGCTAAAAATTAAGATTATAAAATAGATTTATAATAAATATAACTACAGATTAAAACTAATTAAAATAAATAAAATTATTTTATAGTCTATATTTAAAAATATTAAATAAATTAAAAAATTTATAGATTTTACTATAGTATTTAAAATATATATTAAAAATTATATCTAAATAATAAAACTACTATATATATTATTTAAAAAAAATATTATTTAAATAAACTATTAGAAAATAAAATATTTTTAATAAATTAAAGATTCTAGTAGCTACAGAATCCTATATTATATTTATTAATTATATTATTATTTTTTTAAAAATAATAATAATAGTAGACGCCAGCTTTATAGACTATAAAAACTATTTAATATAAAAAAAAATATTTATAAAACTATAAGATTTAAATTAAAAATATAAATTAAATAAAAAACTATATATAATATTAAAAAATAAAAATATAGAACTATTTTTAAAATTTTTAAAAAATTTAGATACTAGCTGTATAAAGTATATTTTATTTTAAAAATAAATATATAAATTTTAATAATTTAACTAAATAAAACAGCTACTAATCTATTTAATATTTTAATTATTTTATAAATTATCTAGATCTAATTATTTAACTTTATAATTAAATATATATTAAATATAAAATATACTATTACTAATATCTTATCTAGGCGGTCCGGTAATAAGCTATTATTAAAAAATATAAATATTAATAAATAAATATAAATATAACTTTTATTTTTAAAAGTTTATATATCTATTTTAGATACTAAATAAATATTTAAAACTAGCTATTTTAACTACTATAAAAATATTATTAAATATCTAACTACTTTTATACTATTTTTAAATTTTATATCTATAATATAAAATAAATTTAAAAAAAAAATAATAAAATTTTTAATAAAAAAAAATCTATTATTTTAAAAAATTATAAATAATATTTTAACTAAAAAAATAGTAGATAATAAAAAATTAAAACAGCTATTATTAAAGAAATATATAAAATCAGCAGCTATAAAAAAAAATATATATATTATTTAATTATATAAAAATATTAGTAGCTAAATTGCTATATATAAATTATAAAATATATAAAAACTTATTCGGTATATTAAAAATATAAACTAAATTAATAAAAAAAATTATTTAATCTAATATAATAAACTACTATATAAAAATTTATAAAAATAGATATAATATATATATTTATAGAAAAAGAATTTAGCTATATTATATCTATAGTATATTAAACTAGTAGTTAAATTAAAATTAAAATATTTTATTAAATTTAAGTAGAAATAATAATTTAGTTTTTATATAAAAATATTATATACTATTATAAAATATTTTATATTTTTTTAATAAATAATAAACCGGAGAATTAATAAGTTATTAATTATTTATTTATAAAATATAAGATTAGAAAAATTAATATTTTACTTTACTATATAAAAGCTAATAGATATATAAAATAGAATTATAAAGTAGTTAAAAATATATTTAATAAAATAATTAAAAAATAAAAAATAAACTAAATTTAATATTTTTATACTATTTTATTAATTATATAGATAATAGTAAAATAAACTATAAAAATAATATTATATAGATTTTTTATAGGCTAAAAAGCAGTACTATTTATAAAATTAAAAATATTTATATAATAAAATCTACTATAGTATATAATTTAAATTATTAAAAAACTAATAGCTACTAAAGTATAATAAATTAAATAAAAAAATATAAATATAAAAAAGGCCCTATATAAACTTAGAAAAATTTATAATTAAAATAAAAAATATTTTAATATATAAAAGTCTATCTATAATAAGCTATTAAAAAAAATACTTTTATATAATATTAAGTAATAATATAATATAACTATATTAAATAAACTATAGTTTTAGTAGATTAGACTATATTAAATATAGAAAATTATAATAAATAATATTTATTAATTTTAAAAACTAGATAAAATATTTTTATAAAAAACTATTAATAATAATTAGTTTAAGCAGTTTTATATAGTAAATAGCCTAAATAAAAAGAATAGTTAAAAAAATATTTATATATTAGATATTAAGGCTGTAAAAAATTCTAATTATCTAAATTATATATAAAAAAAAAATAAAAAAAATAAGATATAAATACTACTAGAATAAAATTTAACTATTTTTATTTAATAATTATAATATATTTATAAATAGTTAAATAATAAAGTATATTTTTTAAATAATAGTCTAAATTAAGAATAAAAATAGTAAACCATTACTATATATAAAAAATCGGAATAGAAAATCTCTAATAAAAAATAAATAATATATAAGCTCTAATTCTAATAAAAAGCCTTATTTAAAAAGTTTTAAATCTATATTAAAAAATTATAAAACTATTATTAAGTAAAACTTACTAAATTAAAAATTTATATTAAAAAATAAAAAATATTTAAATATTTAATTCTCTAATAAGAAAAGTATCTAAAAATTTTTTTTTTTAACTATTTTTTTTTTAATATAAATTTTTTATAATTTTAATATTATATATTATATAGATTTTTATATTAAATCTTTAACTATAAAAATCTTATAAAATATTTAAATTAATAAAAAAAAATAATAAATATTATATTAAAATATTAATAAATTATATTATATCTGCTGTAATTAATATAGGCAACCAGTACTAAATATAATTAATAATTTATTAAAATTAATAAATAGTTATTTACTACTATTAATAATACTATAGCCTATATTAATAATTTTTTAAAAAAAATTTATTATAGCTAATATCTTCTATTATACTATAGTTTTTTAATATATAAAAAATAAACTAAAAAATATATTTAGATATTTTAAAACTATATTAAAATATTTAAATTATAAAAAAACTTAGTAGTATACTCCGAATATAATAAAATATAAATCTAATAAAGTAAAGCTAAAAAAATCTTAAATATTATAAAAAAATATAAAAAAAAAATTATAAAAATATAGTAGATAATAGTTAAAAAATAGAATATAGTAAATATCTAAAGTCTATTTTAACTAATTTTATCTATTACTATAGCTAAAGATATTAAAAAAATAATTAATAAAAAAATTATATAAATTAAAATATATTATATTCTTAACTATATTATTATAGTTTAGTTAAAATAATAAAATAATAAATATTAATATACTCTGATATTTATTTTAGCAGATATTATATAATTAATAGCTAATAAAAAAAATAATATTTATTATAATAAAAAAAGCAGCCGCTATAAATCTAATATTTAATTTATATAGTCTATTAGAATTAAAAACTACTATTTTTATTACTATATAGCAGATACTAAGTATATCTATTTAATAATAAATATAACTTATACTAAAATTACTAATTAATATTTTAATAATCTTACTACTACTACTAAAAGCTAATTCTAAGCTATTAGATCTAGAACTATTAATTATAATTATTCTAAATAATATATTTATAATTAAAAATTATTATAATTAATTAAAAATTAGCAGATATATAACTATTAATTCTTTTAACTAATTAAAATATTAAAAAATAAAAAAGACTTTATCTGCGCCTAATATATCTACTACTACTATTATATTCTATTAAATTATTTAAATTAATATATAAATTTAATATATAGTAGCTGAAGCAGTATAAATAATTATTATAAATATTTTTATTATTTTTAATAAAAATCCTAAACTTATAAAAAATTTAAAAAATATAAAAATAAAAAAAATAAATATAAAAACTACTTATAAAAATAAATATTTTTATTAAAATATAATATTAGCTTTATTAAAAAATATTTTATTATTAAAAAAATTTAAAGAAAATTTAGCTATAGGCCTTCTAAATAAGATTATAAAAAAAAAATATTATATTATTTATATTTTAAACTATTTATTTTAAAATTAAAATTATAAATAAAAATAAATAACTATAAATAATTATAAACTAAAATAATCTATTTTACTAAATATAGTTTTAAAATTAGAAATATTAAAATTTTAAATAACCGCTATTTATAGTTTAGATATAGAAAATAATTTTTAAAATCTAAAAATCTACTAGAAATCTATAAATATATTTATTAATTTATTCTATTTTAAATTACTAATTCTAAAAATCTAAGCTAAAGTAATATTTACAGAATTATAATTAATAAAAAAATTAAAAATTTTATAATAAAAAAATAATAAAAAAAAAATATTATAAATATATTATTAATAAAATAGTAGACTAAATATAAAAAAAATAGTTATAAACTATATTAGTAGATAATATAAAAAATAGTAATATATTATTATTATTAAATCTAATTTAGTAGATAATCTAACTATAGTTAATTAAAAATAATATATTTTTTAATCGGATAATAACTTATAAAATAGGATTTTATATATTATCTACTATATATTTTAATATAATTAGATTATAATTAGAAACTTATTTTATACTTTTACTATATAAAATTTACTTAACCGGATAATAGTATATTTTTTAAATATATTAATATTAATATATTAAAGACTATAAAAAGTAGAAAAGATATAAATATAATCTAAAAATTACTTTTTTTAAATAATAAAATTATAAATAATTATATAAAAATATTATTAAATATATATAAATACTTATCCGAATAGATTAGCTGTTTAAATATATAAAATAAAACTATAGATTTTTTTATTATTAAGATTTTAACTAAATACTAGATTAAAAATAATAAAAAATATTTTAGCTTTAATTAGATTTTAATATTCTATAAAACCCTAGATATATATATTATATATTTATATTTACTATATAGATTAACTAGACTTTACCGAAAACTAAAAAAAATATTACTATTATAATTTATTAAAATATAAAATAATTTTAAAAATTTTAAAATAATAGAAAAAAATATATAGTTAAAGTTGGCTATAGTATATTAAAATTTAATATTTAAATTAATTTTATTCTCTAATTTAATAAATTAATATTTAATTATTTTATATATATTTTTTATAATTTTATAATTTATTAGTCTAAAGACTATTTTAAATATTTTTATTAATAAAATAAAATAAATAAATCTAGCTGTATTATTAAAACTTAATAAACTAATTTTTTTAAATAGAAATATTAATATAAAATAGTTAAAATATTAAAGATAGTAAGCAGCCGAAACAGCTATTATTATAATTAAATATTTATTTATAATTAAAAAAACTATTTTTAAAAATATATTAATATAAAAAAAAAATAAATTAATATTAGTTTAATAGCCGACAGAGCCGGTACAGATAAAAAAACTAGTAATAAACTATTATTAAAGTATATATCTTTTTCTATAAAAAAAAAGAAAAAAATATAAAAAAAATCTAATTATAATTTATAAAAGTAGAAGTCTAAATCTATAAATATATTTTTTTTTATTTATTTTTTTTATTAACTATATAAGTAAAGCCACAGCCTAGATAATTTCTAATAATAATTTATTTTTTTTTATATATATCTATACGGTTAGATACTGCAGTATATAAATATAGATTTTATATACAGATTATACTGTTTATACTTATATATCTCTAATAGGCATATAGGGGCTATCTAGGAGTGTGGTTAGCACCCGTTTACAATAGTATATAATAGTTTTAGAATTATTTTTTAAACTATAGATTTATTATAGCTTAGTAATAAAAATAATAAAATTTTAATTAAGTTAAAAAAATATTTTTTAAAATAAAAGTAATTAGTAGACTAAAAGTTAAAATTTTTAGTATTAATAAAAAAAATATTTTTATTATACTATTTTATAATCTATTAAATAGTATATTTAGAATAAAAAAAATTTTTATTTAAAAATATCTAGTAATAAAACTATTTAGTTAAATAAAAATAAAAATTATATTATTTTTAAAACTTTTAGAATTTTTTAGTTAAATTTTTTAATTAATATAGTTATTATATTTTAGTTTAAATAATTTTTTTTAATTCTACTGTTAAAAACTTATTAAAATATAAAAATACTATATAATTATTTTTTTTTATATTAATAGTAGTAGTTATATTATTTTTATATATAAATAATTTATATACTATAACTTTAGACTATAAACTTTTAAAATAAAATAAATTAATTATTTTAATAAAACTAATTTTTATTTTACTATAAAAACTAAATATTTTAAAAAAATTAGTTATTTTATTTATTTTATAAAATATAGTTTTAATAGTAGTTATATTAAATTAAGACTATATTTAAATTAAAAAATAAATATAATATTAGTTAAAAATATATTATTATTCTATATTAGCTATTTATAGAAAAAAAACTATTAATATTTTAAAGCTTTTAGGCTTATAATTTATTAAATTATAAAATTTATAAAGCTATATATATTATAATTAAATAGTCTTTTATTATATATTAAATAGTTAACTAGTTATAATATAAAGCTGTAGCGGTTATAAGATCTAAATCTTCTTCTGCTTAGTTATTTTTTATTAACTGGCCTTAGATACCATCGGCTACTAAGGATCTTGGTCGATTCCGTTCAACAGAACGCGGGTGCCAATAACAATTTTCCTCTTTGGAGCTTCTGCCGGCCCGAAAGACCTGGTTGAGCTAGCAGACAACCGTCGGTTTTCACCCCATTCCCTCCTCCCAGATCACAGATTAACTACTCTCTCTTGGTTCTAGCTCATCATCCGACGGCCATATCACAGACAGTCCACGCTCCTTCCTCAAGGCCAAAGTCTCCTTCTTCCATTCCCAAAACCCAGACCCCCTCTCCTCTCTGCGTAAATGACCCATCGTGCCCCCTTCATCGGTAAAACCTAGACGAGCCAACCCGGCTGCAAGGTCGAACTCATGAACCAGCTGCCCGTCCACAAGCATTCGGATGGTCCCAATATGCTCATACAAAAGCTCCCCGTACCTTGCAGTGTAATAACTCATACGCAGAAGACCTCCTATCTCCTGCTTGAGATATTGACAGAGCCACTCGGGACGCGTTTTATACGACGACAACGGCTCCACACCTGCGCTTGGACTCCGAATATCTCGGCCACAATGCCAAAACCTCCAATGCTGGTATGAAACATCTTCCGGCGGGAACGCAAGCTCTAGCTCTGCCGACCGGAAGTCCAGGACCAGGGTTTCGATCGCAATCCCTCGGTCCTGGAAATTCTTCGTGTCGGCTTCCTCCCCTTGGCGCTTCTTCTCCCCCACGGGACCGTAGCGGAGGAACCGTTCCAGGGCCGCATAGAAGAACCAGTGGAAGCCTAGCCGACCGCCATCGCCGATTTGGCGACGTGCGACGTGCTGCTCGATGATGTGACCCAACAGGCGCACATGTGCGTAGAGGGTCGAGACGTGGGTCGTGAGACGGGGCACGGAGAGCCATGTCAGGAAGAGCTTCAAGTCGTCTTTGACGGAGATGTCAAGAGTATAGTCGACTTTGCCGTGCTCAAGGATGTCAAGAGTCTCGGTTGATAGTTGGTGATTGGTGAGAAGAAGCGATAGACAGTCCGACGAGCTGGGCTTGTTCTTCTGCGTGTAATAGATCCCTCCCGAGTCCCATGATTTGTAACTCATGTCGCGGTATACGGCCCCGTCGGATGATAGAGGGGCCACCGGTGGGCTGAGCGAGGTATAGAGCACATGTTCGATAATGAGCTTCCGCAGCTCAACCGGGATGTTGAGGAGCAGAGACATGACTGGGATCAAGTTCTTTGGAGTACTTGCAAAGAGAAGATAAAGACCCGCCAGGGAAACTGGATTGGACGATCTGCTCCCGTCAAGATGAGTAATTATGTATGTGATATACCGACCAGCTCGATCCCTTCAAGACATTTGCGTGCAGTGTGTTGATACCAAAATTGAAAGGGAAATAAAAGGACCCATGTGCGCTACCTCACCGCCTTGCATGGCACGATTGTGAAAGTCTTAAATTTGAGGCATACTGCCAAGCCACTACTGCTCATTGTCGATAGACTAAAAGTCTCCATCTGTCTGTTTTGAGAAAGTGAGCCTTTCTGTGACTCATTCACTGGATCTTCCTTTAAACTACCCTTCTTTTGCTGTCTAAGATGCTTACAAGATAGTCGCGTTGATTTGACGGAGGCCGGGGACCTTATCTGCTAATGCTAGGTCTCTAGCAGTTGTTATCAGCACTCACTCTATGTCCGATATTACACGCATTACCATAGGTAATGTACTGTACTGTACGATAAGATACTAAGTTGAGATTAATATCTAAATGCTTGAGTCAATCAACACTATAAGGGAATTTCCTCATATCAAAACCGTAGTCGGTGCTTCCTAAGAAATGACGCCAATACTAAATATTTTCAGTCCGGAAGAAACCCCAAGAAAGCTAAAATTCAAAATGTTCTAGAGTGGTTCTATGAGATACAGCAAGCTACTTGTGCCAATTTGCCATAACCTAATTTATCTAGTATTGCATATACTGAAAAGGCCTATCGCCCAACAGGCTGCTTTTTATCCAGATTACTGTGATTTAAAAACAATATATACAGTTAATCCTACTAATCCTAATATAACTGCAGTTGTGTGACTCTTTTAAGCTTGGTAGCCTTAAGATAGACAGGTTCTTAAAGATATTAAAGCCTAAAGGTATAAAAAGAGGGGTTAGCATTGGGGGGGGGAGGAGGGTAGAAAAGAAAAGTAATTGTTACACAAAGACAGTTAGTAGAGTATATTACTGGTAGGATTAGGGTTATTATAAATTGGTATAAGTAGCCTACTGTAATGATAGTGCTTTACAATAACCTGGAGCTAATTATAGGGCAGATAGGGCTGGACAGCGCGCTCGCTAGCGTCCTTATGGGGCCCCAATGGAATTCTTAGGCGTGTGCGAAGTGGACCAAGCAATGTTCCCCTGGTGCGGTTGTTCATTGGCATAACATTTCTCAAACAGGAGTGATAGATTTGCTTAAAGGCATGAGATAGTCCCTCAAGTTAGACGCTTAGCTGAGATAGAACCGCACAATCCGCCCATCCCAGGTATGATAGGAGTCACCACCATTGTTCCACTCCGAGGCATCCTGCGTGCCCTGGCCCGAATAGATGCCGGCAGCCGTCGCGGCCCAATACCAATAGCAGGAGGCGCGGCCACTCCCGTCGCTCCAGTTCCAATAACTCCGGCATTGAATCGACCCGCTGCCTTTCATGTGCAGATAGCACACGTCCCCGTACCCGTAATCACCGGCTGAGCCCGATTTCCAGTCTCCTTCCACATCCTCCCAGTTGTGAGCATTGCGGAGAGTGGCCCCCGGGCGACAGTTGTGAATCTCAATCCACAACTCCAGATTACCTGACAGTTTAGAGTGGATCCCACTGGCCCCGCCTCCTGGTGCCTGGTGCCGAAGCTTCTCAATCTTAGCGCGGAGCTCGTGCGCGAGATCGTCATTGCCGGCCTCGTTCGCTTTGTGCAAGTCGTCTGCGGCTTGCTTCAGCTCAGCTTGGATGTTGTTGTTCTTTGAGGCCGGTTCTTCCTGTTCTGTAGAGGTGAATGCATGAGTATTATTTATTTAGTAAGGAGCTACAAAGGCCACATAGCATCTGAGTAAGGGGAAAGACGCACCGTGCTGCTGGGACGCTCTTGCCGAGGCCTCCCGTTGCTCTGCAGTCGGCTTAGACGTAAGCCCGTGTCGCTCGGCTTCTTCCTTGCATTTTTGGAACAGTGCTTGGTGGTTGGCCTTGAGTTCGTCCGCCAATTGAGTGTTACCGCCCTGAACAGCCTGGTCGATGGCTGCTAAGTTCTGGCTCACAGCAGCCTGTGCCTCTTGCAGCGACTCAGGCGTGTTGTTGGGCTCTATATTCACGCAAATTAGAAATCACAGGTATCCAGAAGAGGGTTGATACTGCGCTACGTACGACCGTGAGGAGGAGGAGCGACGATCATTTTGGTGGATAGCCGATGAAAGCTTGATCTCGTTGAAAGCAGAGACTGGAGGAGAGATGCGTACGGGCATGGGATGAACCATTGTCGAGTACAATAGATTGTCGTGGTATTTATACTCCCGAAGGAATGTAGTGCATAGGCGCTCGCTCACATGAGCTAGCAGCCTGAAAGCCTCGATCTATCCCGGCAATGGGATCAGCTCCACCAGGTTAGGTTCTCGACCGCTGCGCCTCAGCCACACCTGAAAACCGTCCTCCTGCTTGCTCCTCCTGGCCGCCGCCGAAGACCGCCCCTGAACACGCGGCACCACAAAACCATAACTACAGTACAATGCAAGCGAGCCCCCCCCCGCTTGCTAGGCAGCAAAGGTGCCCAAGACTGAGTTCAGCCCGGGTGAACCCATTCGACGGCTGGCTAAAGTCTTGCAGTCTGTTGTGCACTGAGCCAGCCACACACGGGTGGGAACCCACAATCACCGCGAATCACCTGACCAGATTCGGCGATAGCCGAGCCCTACTTCACATCGTAACAGGTGGGGTTGGTCAACACGATGCACGAATCACGATGCAGATCCGGTTCTGCTCAAGCTCTCTGATATGTCGAGGAGGGCTCGTGTGGCTGTCTTGGCATGTCAATAGTCACGCCTCGCCTGGTCCTGCACATCACCGGAAAGGAACAGCCATGTGCGGTTCCCAAGTTACTGGCCGAAGCATCCAAGCTTCCCGAAAGCATGACAACAACCCAACCCTAATTACAGCCAGCAGGCGCTATCCTGTCGACGCCCGGCGTACATCGATTCCAGACCTCGACTACTAGCCGGCTGCGTCGACGACCCTTCTCATGAGTGAGGTTCTGCCATTCTGCGATGATAAAGTCCACAAATTTAAATCAGCTATGCATTCATCCATCGCCTATCACTCGCATCGAGACCTACCAGCCCGTGTCGTCCTGAAGCCCGGGCGCAATTGGGTTGTATCGGGACGCGTGCAATCTCAACCGCTTGTCAGCGTTGAGCTCCGGGTTAGGGGAAAAGGACACCGCTCCAGTATAAACGAAGATAAAGAAAAAAGTGGAGCAGTGGGTGATCGACTATCGAATTCTAGTCTCCGCAGCATGAAAGGAGGAGGGATCATTCTGAGGAAGGCGCGCCTTCATAGGACACCCGGTGTGGGACCTGCAGGCAGCCCACTGAACCCGAAGCACGGCGAAGTAACTGTGCCAGTGCTGCGGCAGCTTGAGCATTTTCCTCTCACGAAGTCGTCTAGAAAATATAGGCAGTTTATCCATTGGTAGGTAACCGCTATTGGTGCGTTGGCGGAACCCTAAGCGAAGGTCGTTGCTTCAGCAACACCACCACCCTGCACGGGATATGGCCTCAGGCCGTGCATGTAGGCTTCCGTAGGCTATGAAGTCGTAGCCTTACGCTGTGAATCCGTTGTAAAATTTAGGGCTCGTCGATAATTACGTCCACTTTTCATGATCCCGTCCGATACTAGAGCCCCCGTGGTGCAGCTCGGATCGGTCCGCGGACCCTGCAGCGTGATCCAGGCCTTCGGCACCCGCACAGAGGATGACGTGGGTGGTTTGGAACTCCGAGGCAGACTGTAGGAAGCTATCAGCGACCGATCCGACTCAACATCAAGTGGATTTGGGGGCCTGCGGTATCAACACGAGAGTACAATAGGACAGGGAGTGAGTGTTCCAAACAGAAAGGATTTGGAACCATGTTACTAAGTAGCTAGTGAGCAATGCCTCGTAATTGTTTTGGGAGCCGCGAGAAATTGACCAATGTTTCCAGAATCCATTGCCAACTTCTTAAACAGTTCCGAGTTCAATCACCTGCTTCAACATACACACAAAAGGGAAGAGGCCAACAACTCACTAATAATAGAAGTATCATGAGAAAAAAACCCAATCTTACCTAAGATTACGATGGTAGCTAGCAAAATCTGTTTGGCTATGATATGCTATACCGCCGAATCTGGGCGGTCAATGTCCGCTGCTTCAAACTATCTTCGCCTCCGTCGGGCTTCGAGACGGCGTCAGCAGGCTACAGCGTCCTGCCCCCGCTCCCCGTCTCGGACATAACGACGGGCCTCGTCGGCGCCCTGGCGGCCATGATGGCGGTGCGCGACCGCACAACCCAAGGCGGGTCGTATCACGTCGTCAGCTTGCTGGTCGCCACCAACGCGGTCGCGCTGGGGCCCGAGATCGGCCTGTCTCCGCCCGCGGTGGTGGCGCGCACCGCGCAGCGATTCGGCTTCCTTCCTGCCACTCCGGATCAGTTCGTGTCGGAGATCATGATTCAGGTGCTGGACGGGTGGAAGCAGGGGTTCGAGGGGAGTGTGTATGGCGAGGAAGAGTCCCGGTTTATGACAGTCATTGAGGACGGGCGGCGGAGCAGCCACACGCCGGTCGCGAGGCTCGGGGATGTGGAGGCGTCGCCTCGGTGGACGAGTCCTCCAGCGCCCAATTGTTACCATTCGCGGGATATTCGGTGGTTTTAGGGTGGTTGACTTGAGTGGGGGTTTACCATGTAAGCTAGAATACAAATCATCGGCATAATCTAGGGTTGTTCTAGTTTTCTTTGTTTGCCATTCTTTCTTTCGCCATTGTTTCTACATTTCTTCTGTCGTATATAGCGGCATATTCCAGCCTTGGGAGATTAGAACCTTCCGATAACGTTCCGATTGGATTGAACTATGTGTGTGAGCCATCGGATTCGTATTGAAGCAACAGCGAGGAGCAACGTTCCGAGCATGGAGCACAAGTTATTTTCGAGGCATGGTCGCATTTCACCCAAAGGACCCTTTTCCACCCGGACAGGAAATCAATTGTTCTTCCTCGATGACTCTCACACCCAGCGTTTGGGTCCTGACTGTTCCAGCAGTAAGTCGGCGGAACTCCAGCAAGCATGTCCTAGCAGTTCCAGAAGAGCGGGGTGGGAGGGAAACAGAAGGGGTCGACCGTGGAATCACATCTTGACCCAAAGGTATTGAGGATGATGGCACCGGCCCACCACCGCCCCTCCAAGCATGAGAGCTGACCGTCTCTCTTAAATCAGGCCCCTAAAACCCCAAGTCCCCTCTTGGACAAGCGCCCGGTCCTCGCGCTATGACTTGCGACTCAGGCGGGGGTCGTCCAGCAGATGACCGCGCCGGCCCCCTCCCTTTCCCGGAACCCAGCTCATGGACACCGTTACGCTCGATGGCTTCCCTTGACGCCTTCTAAACCCCCGAACAGACGGATAGGACGTAGTCCGCATATGTGTCCGGCTCCTGGGAGGCGAGCTTGGACAAAAACCCGATGGTTCGGGTGATCATGAGCAGATCGGATGCGGCAAGCGGGTGGTCGGGTTCGAGCGTGATCTGCGAGAATAACGCCACCACTGCTGCTGCGGGGAAGTATACCACGCTCCTGGAAATATGTAAGCTTTCTGGAAAGGGAACCGAATGACGACTGAACTCCCCGCATGGAAGGAAGCGCAGTTCAAGCAGCGTACCACTCGAAGGACTGACCGAAGCCATTATCGTCAATATGACATAGTAAATCAACCGCAGACCTAGCTGCCTCCAGCGACTTTGCGGTTACTTCGTCACTGGTGAGTGGCAGGCTGGGAAAGACATTGACTTCTTCCGAGCGCGTACGTTCCTGTTGCGATATCAAACAGACCCGGGAGACACTAACGTAGAAGCATTGGCATGCAAAGTGAAGTCGAATGATCTGCGGAAGGAACGGGTGGTGTTGTTCGGGTGCGAACCTGCGCTGTGGCCGCAGAATGTGGGGAATGCTATCCTCCCAGCGCTCGATTTCCTCCACGCATGCGCGGGCCGCGCTTGCTCTCTCTGACATGGGCTTTTCCAGCGCCTCCTTCGTGAACAGCATATCATAGGCCCTCCTCGGGAAAAGTGTAAATTGAGCCAGGATATAGAACAGCGACACACTCTCTCCTTGGTATTCAATAATCCCCAGGCCAGTTATGGGGACAGGATGCCGACAAAGGAGCATCGAAATCTAGAATGTCTTGTGCCGCAGGACGGCCCGTACGTGTGCAGATGTCAGCGTCCAAAACGAATGCAAGCCAGATGACTCTTCGTCGCTCCTCAACTTGAAGGTCGAAAAGCCCAAATGGGTTCGATTTGTGCAGACCGATGGATTGAGCAAACCGTATCGCCGCCGCGGTGTACATGAACAAGGGCTGAGGGTTCGGGGTGCCTTGAAAGAATAAGGCTAGACCGACCATGGTCTGGACAGCGAGGAGATCGCTGGACCACATAAAGAGCTCTGCAGTGACACTCATGCCATTTCGAATGTGGCCCATGCATTGAGGCCACTCATCTTCACCATCGCCAGCCTTCTACGCGCGATGTCGGTGTGCAAAAACAAGGACCACATTCAACGCGCCCCACCACGAGGGACTATTGTCTGGGTTCCAGGAGAACTGACGATCCAGAATCCTCATGAAACTTGTGGAATCAAATAAGGGGGTCAAGCTATTGAAGGAAGCAAAGTGTTCTCCAACTAGTTCCAGTACCAAGGGCTTTGATGGTAATGGGTGTGAGCCGCTCCGATCGAAGGAGGCTGAGGGCTGAAGGCCCGGCGGATACCAGTCCGCCAGTCTCCACCTGCTGCGGCTTTGACGAGCAATGCTTCTCAGCGAATAATTGCCCGTCTGCGATTCGAGTGAGCAAGTGCCATCGGGTGAGACAATGGACAGAAGGAGGGAAGCACCTGGCAAGTTGTAATGTCAAAGAAACCGATCAGAAAAGCTCAATGACGATCAAGAGGAGGTCCGCAAACCGAAAAATTGCATTGCGCCTTTTGTGCTCTTGACAGCATAAGCCCTATTCTCACCTTCTTCCATCTCTCCAGGGACTTGAGAGACTGCTTGTGTCGGGGAGGCCGTATTGGTGACCTTATCCCGGGAGTTACGGGGCCTTGTAGGGTCTGCTTCTTCGCCAGATGGATCTTCCATATCGCCGGTGGAACTGTACAAATCATCGATAGGTGAGTCGAGCCGGGGCCACTTGGCTCTGGATGGTTGTGGTGACCTTCCCTCCAGAGATTCGACGCATTTCTCGATGTCACGCATGTTGCTGTCACTAGAAAGAATAGGAAGCAGGGGTCCATGGCCTCCATTCATAACAAAGACTTACCGACGGTCTTTCTGCCGCCGTGCTCGGTCTTCATACTTGCAAGGTAGATTAAATGCTTTGCATAAGGCACACGCAGGCCGATTGCCATCACATCTAACCTTTTTCCTCCTGCAGATGCTACACGCCTGTCAAGGTGTATCAAAGTTAGCGTCGACTTTCGCTCTGAGGTGAGGTCATTGACACCTTAGCCAGGCGTATCGAGCTTTGAGAACCAATATTACTACCCATGTTGCCCAAGGGTTGTCTTGTTTCACACTTCTTCCTCCCCGCAACTTGGTAACATCTCGTGCGACGGAAGTGTACGGAGGCCCTGGTAAATTGAGTCAGTTACCGCTCTTCCATTTACGTAATACGTGTTTGTTGTGTTTGAGAACAAAAAAGGATGCAAACTACGGGTTAGAGGCAAGTATCGATAAATGAAGATCAAAGGGTATTTCTCTCTTTACCATATCCAATTTGTCTACAGAGACTCCAGACTTGATGTGTGTCAAACAAGGTCTAATCCTTAGCTCAAAGGACTTGAAAATGCTTAGTCGATTCGAGCCGATGTTCCTCCTTTAATCATGGTATAGCGACGTTTATAGAGATACAGTCGGTCAAACTAGTCGTAGGTGGGCAAGGGTCTGCCTTGCTTCAAGCTGAACATTTCCAAAATCACGGGACTAGAGGCCAGTATCCTCAACGGCGAACCGGCCCTGGTTCAACTCGGATAAGAGCGAGCATCCATATGAAATTGGGACATTGATTTCACAGCTATGCGCTCGACTGGAACTACTTTCAACGATAATAACAAAACACCATTTCCCTATGCTAATATGTGTGGACTTCGAATGATCGCTCAGGGACCCTATCGAGGCAGACATCAATTAGTATCCTGGCCTGTATTCGAGCGATCGTCAAGGTAGGGGGCTCAACTCACCAAGAATCTCAAGCGTCCATCCTCGTTGGCGATCTTGTCCGACAGCATGATGCCCTGAAGACCCCTGGAACCACCATCGCGGGTGCGGAGGTTGGCGACCAGCTTGGGGCCGTACTCGGTCATCTCCAGGCGGACGTCGCTCGCGGTCTCGGTGAAGTTCTGACCGCCCCAGATGAACCAGCCTGATGATTTGGTATCATGTTAGCAGAAGACTCAGGTTGTAAGGAGAAGGGAGGAGTGTAGGCCTACCATCCGTGTTGCCAATGTGCTGGTCGAGACGAATCTTGCGGGGGTGGAATTCACCGTGTCTGTCGCGGGCGACGCAGCACAGCATGGTGCTGCCATCCTCATGGACGATGTGGATGTCCTGGGAGGAAGTGTGGAAAGACATTATGGATGTGATTTGGGTAGTAGGGTGACTGTCAAGAGCGATGGAGGAAGACGGTGTGAAGATGAAGGTGTGTTGGGGAAGGGAAAAAGGAGGAGGGGTGGGATGTGGGGTTGTTGTTTATATACGTAGCTCCGTTGCTCCGTTGCTCTTCCCCTTCATCACCGCCCGCATTGCTGCCCTACCCACCAAGCCTCAGGGTAGACGTCGGCCAAGACGCGAAGTGGCAGACTTCCCTCATAGTGGCTGTACGGATACCAGTCAAGTGGGGCAGAGGGGTGTCTATCCCTTCGCCTCGCCTCGCAAGCGCACGGCAGATAAGCAGCTGTGGGGACGAGAGGAGCTGCAGGCTTACGTTTGGAGCTTGGTGCAGAAAGTCCAAGGGCTTGATTGTGGTTACTACCGCCACCCACATAGCTGCTGCGGGTTGGCAGCTGCAGCCGCACACGTATTGCCGGCTAGTGAATAAATCGAGTGGGATTGTATTCTAGAAGGTCTCTTGTTGATCACCGCCAGGGTAGCAAAGGGCGGCGGGGAGGAAGTGGGGTGTCGGAACTGTGATTCACCCATTATTGGTGCCACGGCCCAGACTATTGATTAGTGACTTTCTGGACAATGATCATTCTTGAGGGAAGGTTTCAGATTCGAACCCTGTCTCCATCTTAATGTCTTGGCGTGGTGAGCTGGCAACCCCGTCAGCTAATTTTAGTACCACAGGCCACCAGCCACATCAGCCACCTTAGCCACAATCGTTGCCTGATTGTGGCGCCACTTGCTCTTTGAAGACCAACATGCTGCGAACCTCAGTGGAACCTACATGACTTACCTAGTCTATAGAGGTATGTTTCAATCCACCTGGAGAAATATGTACATCTTGACAGCTTTACTTGTCAGTAAACAATGGATTACAGCACAAGTTGTCATGATGACAGTCACGTGTTAGCCCGCAGTAGAAATGTGCAACATTTATATATGTATCAGAGAGCAAGCAATGTGTAACATGGGTTTTCTGTATCGCGGGTACATTACTAGCGCCTCCCAAGCCTTTTGAAACATACAAGTCAGAAGCTTACTGCTCTTGTTGTTCAGCTCAGGCCTAGCAAGCTCATGCTTATATTTATACCTTGAGATAGAGATATCACAACTGTAGACTAATTTGTACTTGGACATTTCATGTTTAGTTTATAAGTATTGGTGATTAGGCATAGTTTATATTACCACTTAATCATTTCTGATTACTAACCGACTTTCCTGAATCTAAATCTTAGACAAAACATTATGTTTGTAGGTGAAGTGTAGCCAAGTGTAACCTAAATCAACTTTTCCAACAAAATATACAGATGTGAAGAGTTCCCGTCATACCCCATAAACTGCAATAGCTTGCCTGTTTGCACTTAAAAACCAAGGATTTACAATAGTTTACACGCTCACTACCTCATCCTCTTGGGCTCTGCCGATGACACAACTGCCTCTGTATGTACATGCACAGTAGTTACAGTAGATTGCTAATCCGGAACAGTTCCGCTAGCTCTTCTAAGCATTGCTAGTATTGCTCATCCCCATTGATTCTTGTGCATTCTGAGATGATCTCCAGCGACAATGATTTAAGCGCTGAAGAGACTGCTTACCAAGCCCGTAGCTTGCAAAGGTCATCGCGCCATCAAATGCGGGGTAACGCCATTTTTCGTGCTACGCCAGCAATGCACCTGCACCCTTTATCAACCCAACGCAGCCCCTCAGCGACCCCTCCACCAGGCTCATCAATCTGCTCAACACCTGCTTGATTCAAATCAGCCGTCAATCCCAACCATTCCAAAACATCATCAATCCTAATATCTTCAACCTCATCTGACAATGTCCTCTCCTAAAGTAGCCATTGCCGGTGTACGTCCCCTCCCACCCAGAAAGCCCTCCCAGACACCACCGCACAACTAACACAGAACAAACGCAGGCAAGCGGCAACCTGGGCCCCAGCATCGTGAACGCGCTCGTTGACGCCGGCATCGAAGTCACCGTCCTCACACGCCAGGACAGCAACAAGACCTTCGCCAACCCCAAAGTCAGAGTCATCCCCGTCGATTACGACTCGCCCGAATCCCTGCAGACCGCGCTAGCCGGTCAGGACGTGGTGGTGGACTCCCGCGCCATCCTCCCCAGCGAGTCGACCATCCGGCTGATCGACGCGGCGATCGCGGCGGGCGTCACGCGCTTCGTCCCCTCCGAGTTCGGCACCGACACGCTGAACCCGCTCAACGAAGCCCTGCCCGTCTTCGCCAACAAGGTCGCGTCGCGCAAGTACCTCGAGCAGGTGGCCCAGACCTCCCCGCTGAGCTACAGTCTGCTGTTCACGGGCCCGTTCCTGGATCTGGGCCTGCGCTCGGGGTTCCTGGTCAATCTCGCCGGCCCCGTCGCGGAGCTCTACGATGGCGGGGAGCAGAAGGTCAGCAGCACCACGCTGCCGGGGATCGGGCGGGCGGTGGTCGGGATCGTGAAGAATCTCGAGGCCACCAAGAATGCGGCACTGTATGTGAGCGAGGCGGATGTCACCCAGAAGCAGTTGATCGCGCTCTCCGGGAAGTCGCTGGAGACTAAGGTCGTGGCCACCGAGGAGCTGGAGCGGATCGGCCGCGCGGAGTTGGCCAAGCCACAGCCGCACCCTGGTATCGTCGCGGTGAACTTGATCCGCCGCGCGCTCTTTGGAGAGGGGTTTGGGAGTCTGTTTGAGGAGCAGAAACTCGCAAATGAGTTGCTGGGGTTGCGGAAGTTGACGGAGGAGGAGCTGCGGGCGTTGGTGGCTAGTGTTTGAATTGTACAATGATAAGGTTCTGATAATGGTTTCATGTTGTCGTTAGGTCTGTTGATTGTCCACAGTGTGTTGATTGAACACTGTCTTTGTCAGAGAGTCGTTATACGTTTTGTGCAGCCCTAACAACAGGGTTGTGGGGTAGTCAGTTAAGTCACCATCCCCACATGTCCGCGGCGCAAGAAGGTTGCCATCAAGTCTTCATGATAGCATAAATTGACATCCCTATTTAGAACCGCCGGTCCCCTCCGATCAACAGAATTATCGTGCATGGCCAGAATCACTGCCAGGAGGCATGGAAGTGCTGTTAGCGCGCTGGTATCTGGACTGAATGTGAGTGTAGAAGCTTCGCATGATACCGTTCATTCAACCAGATGGAATGGACCTTCTTGCTCTGCTAACAATGGTGCATTGCGGATATCTACGTTACGAGAACAATGTGACTTCGATAGCAGACGAAGACAGACAATCTTCTGCAGTGCTTTGTACTATCTCCGGCAATACAACAAACTGATTTGACCCAAGAACAAGGACTAGTGACGAGGACACAGAAAAGGCCCATTCCGGAAGGTCAGAATGGAGCCATCCTATACCACTATCGAGAAGTATATATAGGCCAATAAAGAATGACGGAGAGTGATTCTGAGCCAACACACCCTGGTCTTGTCCAAACTTGGTTGATACACACACACACACACACACACACACACTCAATCACTCGCTGAAACGCTGAAACGCTAACCGACAAGATGTCTGTTCCAACCCACATTTCCCAGTACACTCAGTACAAGCAGGACACAAACGACGTTGCCGCATGGCTACTGACCGCTCACCCGGACTTCAAGCAGCCCAAGGGGCCCGGCCGGTTGAAGGGCAGGGCGCGCAGGGCCGCCAGGGAGGAGGCCGAGGCAGGTAACGCAGCACCCCCCCAGGACCCTAAAGAATACACTCTAACTCTTAAGGAGTTTGTAGAGCGGGCGACGAAGATCGTCGTCACCCGACATGTGAAGGAAGTGCCGCGGCTGGTGGCGCTCAAGCTGCGGCGCTCCATCGTGCGCCGCCGGTACCAGCAGCGGTACTACGAGCACGGCGACGGCGACGCTGACTCCAACGCCAGCCATGCACACTTCATCAGCGTGCTGGAGGATGTGGAGAAGGTCCTCATGCCTCTCCTACCAAAAGAGTTCCAGAGGAAGGCCAGGCAAGGGGCGGCCGAGGATGATGCTGAAGCCGCGGCGCTGATCAACCGGTTCGAGGCTTTGACGGTCGAAGAGGTCGCAGACGAGGCCCCGGACAGCCACGCAGCTGCCGGCTCCAGTGAAACCTCGCCAATCGTCGCAGTGAACTGCAAGATTGCGGAGGATGAGATCAACACCCCGTCTCCCATCTTTGGGCTGGAGCTGTTACTGGAGGATCTGTGGATGGTGACGCACCACGTGCGGGAATCGTGGCAGGCGTATCGGGAGGGACGGATGTCGCTCGAGGCCGCGGCGGTGGCGACTGAGACGACCCACCACCTCTTCTACACCACCGAGTGCGAGCTCCGGGGAGCTGGCGGGCTTGACAATTGTCCAGGCGGTTGGCCAAGTGCCATGTACAAGATCCACGCGGCGCGCCAGGAGGCACAGGAAAAATGCGAAACCCAGGGGAATAACTCAGGGTTTCTCGAATTCCTCGAAGACCTCATCAACATATGGGAGGCGCTCCTGGGTCTTTTGCACGTGAGGAGAAGCATGGATATGTCAGACCTTCTTCATGCCCAGCTGCCAACATTTGACTGGGCCAGAGACGACCGGCACCTGCTCCAGCGGTTGCTCCTCGACGAGGCCATAGTACAGACTCGGATCTTCGCGGCTACCCCCAAAGCGAACACTCTGCCAGGGGTCGACAAGTTCGGGTTGTACTTGTACCACGCGTGTGAAGATAACTCAATCTCGTTGACTACGGTTTATCTTAGCGTGTTCTACCTGGAGATGCGACTGGCCATGGGCTCGGAGAGTGGCAAGGCATGGCCTGAGCTCCGAACCTTCCTGGAGACCACGAGGCCGGATGTCATTCAAGCCGCTCAGCGCTATGGGCATCTCGCCAGTAGAGGTTGGATGTCCAGCAATGTACTGCATTGTCTAAGAGGTTGGCTGCAACAGGCGGAGGTTGTGACCGATGACAGCGGCGCCGACTCCCCTCTCATATCCGCGCAGTCCACCTCGCAAGACCGCGCCCCCTCGCATCGCCGCATCCCTTGGTTCAGCTCCAATCCCTGGCTCTGCGGACGGCTGTTGGTAATCTACAAGACTCTCGCTTACGAGTTTGGCCACTTTTGGTCCAATCATGCCCCCACCCCCCTCGTAGTATGCCACCTCTACAACGCGGCAAAGAAGGAAAAAGTCCTGCCGGAGGGATGGTCATGGCCCGGGGTGGAGAGTCTGCTGGATACCTATCCGGAGATGTTCTTTAGCCACCAACGGCCCAGGGGCTGGTTTAACTATTCCCTCTCGGTGATGAAGGCCCTAGGTGGCGGGATTCAAACCGTGAGACGGGAAGGGAGAAGATATGCGGGACGAAACGCACGAAGAGCCGCGCGAGCAGACCCCGGAAGAGACAGTGTCAATCTGGACAAGAGATGGAAATTTCCGCAACGCATTCTCACGCTGACGACAATGAAATCCCGCTGGCTCAAAGGCCAGGATCAGTGGACCGCGGATGAGATCACGCACATCATGCAGCAGTCTGTGCTGTGCCGGAAGTTTGTGAAATCCACCATCCGCCGCGGGGCCGAGCCAAAGCTGAGTATGCTTGACGCCTTGAGACGGATGCGAAGGTGCATCAATGCAGAGCTGGCAGTCTTGAAGGACGAAAACTGGATACGATATCACAATCTTGGTTGGGATATTTGCACCAGGATCTGGACGGAGATCAGAGAGGTACGCGAGGACGCAATAGAGCTTGGTCACTCAGAAGAGGTTCGCTTTCTGATTGTGCATACCCTCTTCGAAACCAAAGATCGGAACTTGCTTCAAGAGGCAGCTCGAATTATGCAAGCGGTTGTCTCGGGAGTATGAGCCTCTTACACACAAATGGCACTGGCCACAGAAAAAAACAAAAAAAGCAAAAAAAGCAAAGAAGAAAAAGAAAAAAAAAACAGAAAAAAAAATATTAGAAAAAAAAGAATGAAAAAATCCAATATCTTGGAATAATTTATGCATGACATTTAAGATACGTACAAGAATGAGCGGGGGGCCCTTTGGCCCCCCCTACGCGATCTGTAGTGCTGGGTTTGAGGTAAGTCGCCGGCCCCAGCCTGCGGTATGGGTTTTACAGCGACTGTTTGGGCGCGGCAAAGACTTGCCGCGGTAGAAAAGTTAGCTTCCCCAGTCGGTATAGAAACGCTTGTATATTAAACCAAAGGCGATATGTTATATATATTTAGATAAGATCTTGAGCGGGGAGACCTTCGGCCTCCCCTACACGGCTTTTTATACTGGGTCTTTAAGGTTCTAAGTTGCCGGCCCCAGCCTGCGGTATGGGTCTTACAGCGACTGTTTGGACGCGGCAAAGACTTACCGCGGCAGAAAACTTAGCGCCTGTAGACGGTGTAGAAATGCTTGCATATTGAACCAAAGGCGATATGTCATGTATATTTAGATAATTCACATGCCATCACTCCACAACCCACTAGAAACCATAATAGATCCCATCTCTTAGCCTAATATATGGAAAGGACCATCATAGCTATATTAAGCATAAAATATGACACAGCAGTCAGAAGCAATAACCATCAAGCGCATGATGGAAACTCTTGTACAAACACTTGCAGGCTCAAGGCCCGTTCTTCAGGAGTTGTAGTAAGAGTGGGTCCGAGGCTTATACCAGCATTGCATCTGACAAGAATCTCTGAACCTACCCGACTTTTGTCAATGCCTCACGGTTTAGCCATCTCGACCAATGCCTGACTTCTACTTTTCACCTAAGGCCTAGTTGATCACTTAACAAAAAGTCTTCCGATGAATTTGTTGCTTGTTTCGTATGCGCTCGCCTGTGCGTACCCCTTGCTGCGTTACTGCTGACGTGCCATTTTGGCGGTAAAGCCATCGGCGCCACAACACTGGTTTCTCTAGAGCCCTGGTTTATCCTAGATTGTGTACTTCGCCCTACATACATAGCATTAGGTTTAGGTCTGACCCCAAAGGATGTAGAGGGTGTGGCGGTAAAGCTCACTAGGAAATATTTAGACTGGCATAGGCCTGCACAAATTTGTTGATGCTTATTCAGAACACACACCTTCTTACAAATCAGGGTTGCCATCGGCGCAAGCTTCCGGTGATACAAAAGCGGGGAAGTCCTGGCAAATGCACCTCACCACTTGAACGAGAAGCGAAAGCACTTCCTCTGAGTCACTATGAAGGAAGCTGTCATTGACAAAACAATCACGGTCACAATTCGCGATGTGGACATTCCCGTCGTGCAGCCCGGCCAAGTGTTAATCAAGGTTGTGGTCTCTGGTACGAACCCTAAAGACTGGAAAGTGCCAACATGGCGGCCCGATGCACCGGCCACCAACCAAGGGGACGATATTGCGGGCTACGTGGAGGCAGTGGGCGAGGGAGTGCCGAACTTTCACAAGGGCGATCGAGTGGCTGCCTTCCATCAGATGTTGACCCCTGGGGGCAGCTGGGCGGAGTATGCCATTGCCTGGGCGCATACGACCTTCCATCTGCCTGAGGAAACCAGCTTCGAAGGTATGGAAAACGAGAACCTGCATTCATATTTTGGCATAGTTGTTAGGAGAGGCTAGCTGACATCCAACAGAGGCCGCCACGATCCCTCTCGCTGCCACAACATCCGCTGTCGGGCTCTTCCAACAGTTGGGGCTGCCTCTCCCCTGGAGTCCGGCAACGGAGCCGCTGCCTCTAATCGTGAATGGCGGGTCTTCAGCGGTCGGAGCTTTCGCCATCAAGCTGGCTCGTCTCTCCAACATCCATCCTATCATCGCGGTGGCCGGCCGGGGCGCCTCGTATGTCGAGACCCTGATTGACCGCTCCAAGGGCGATACGATCATTGACTACCGTGACGGGGACGACGCGGTCCGTGAAAATATCACAACCGCTGCTGGTGGCCGGCTAGTCCACTATGCCTTCGATGCGGTCTCCGAGAAGCGGTCTTACCAGAACCTCGGCGCCGTGCTGACTGCACCGGCAAAGATCACCGTAGTCTTGCCCGGATGCGAAGCCAACGGCCTTCCAGACGGAATCCAATTGTCGACCACGAGCTGCGGATCAGTTCATCAGCCTGTAGTTGCAGGAGACCTGGTCGGGAACGTCGAGTTTGGCGCGGCAATCTTTGCCCTGTTTGGCAGGGGTTTGGCCCAGGGGTGGTTCGCAGGCCACCCTCATGAGGTGCGCCCCCACGGACTGGCTGGGATTGAGGGGGCAGTGAAAGACTTGCGGGCTGGCAAGGCTTCGGCGGTGAAATACGTCGTGCGTATCGCCGATACACCAGAGCTGTAGGAAGTGCGATGAGTTGATCTCGGTGAAGACAGCTGAGCATCCGTACGGTACAATTGGGGTTCATTGACGGCTGGATCCGTGATGCCAGCTTTTGAGGGATGGATGGAAGACGATAAACGGAGAAACTCGAGACAAATATTACAAGGGGCAATCAGTGCAATGATTTTTCAAATTGTGGATTGTATGGCCATTCTTACGCAAACCACCGCGAAAGACTAGTTGTTTCTTCCCGGTATTCGTGTGCTCGGGCCCTAAGTGCCAGCAGTTTGGCAGGCTGCGACTTTGCTGCATATTGATTGGCATAGACCCGATATTGCTGGAAACAGTCGAGGATACATATCCACAAAATGCTGTTTTTGCTCGCGTTGTTACAATGGAAAATGTACTCTCGTACAAGTGACACAGTATCAAAATTAGGGATCTGAACCACAATGCCGATGATTGGCCAAGGCTTGTTCATCAACTGTCCATTGCAAGACACACATAAATCAGGTCTTTCCTGCTTGATGGACTCACTCACATAGACAGACTTCCTTTCGTTCATGCATCGTGCTAGTGTTACAACACTGCTGGCATCCCAGTATTTCTGGTATAGTGTGAGAGAATATGGCATAGGCCCTTTTCACGTTAGGGTGGAGGTTTCAGCAGTATTGCGGATAACTGCGAGTGCATAGGAAACATATTGGGCTCTATGATTTCCGGGGCAGTAGACAAAATGGGGGCCTTTCGACGTTCTCCACTGAAGAGCCATTGAGAATTCTCGACAGCAACCCAGCAAGCGGTAGACGCAGAGGGTGGCAATGTACGTTATGCAATCACCTACCCCGGCAGCCCAAATTGGCTATCACGATGAGCGCACCTACAATTATCGACTAATCATCTCTATATCAGAGCTTCCCTTCGTCCGAAGCAAACGTATCATACCCTGTCGTAGTGTCCAGTAGGCACCCCTCATACACCGCCAATTCCGCCTCGACGAAAGCCCCCGCCATGAATGTCGGGATAGATCCGCCCATTCAAGGAGGCGGGGACCCCGGGTCTCCACAGAATAACAGCTCAGCTTATGTCTGCATAAGTCAAGTTGCAGGAGGTCATGCCCCAGCAGTAGACTGGCGGAAGAATCTTTCTTAAAGCTCTCAACAACCCGCGTCCCCGTTCCCCATTCCCCTCAAAACACACCGTTGTATTTTCAGGCCCAAATTCTCTAATTTCAACACTTTGCTCTGCCTCCTGTATCATCGAAATGTTCATGTCAGCCAAAACCCTCCGACTTGCTCAGCGAATACTCATCATTGCTCCCGCATTTATACTTTACGGATACAATCAGGCCGGGCTATCTGCCCTCCTCACCCTCTCGGATGTGATCCGTCTCTTCCCACAAATCGATACGGTCAACACGCACGGAGCTCAAGAGACACAGAACTCTACCATCAAAGGGTTGATCAATGGGACTTTGATGTTAGGGGCCCTACTGGGGGCATTGTCATGCTCCGTACTCGGCGATAAGCTTGGTCGGCGCAAGACTATCTTCGTAGGAGGCTGCTGTGCTGCGGTAGGTCAAATTCTCCAGTGCACGGCCTTCTCCCTGGCCCAGTTCACCGTGGGACGCATCATCCTGGGATTCGGGGTGGGCCAGTTGAGTGTCATTGTGCCAGTGTGGCAAGCCGAAGGCTCTTCCGCGGGTAAACGAGGGCGTCAGGTCATCACCTCAGGCATCTTCATCTGTGTAGGATTTTTCTTGTCCAGCTGGATCAATCTGGGATGTAGCAAGATCACCTCGCCGCCCCTCCAGTGGCGAATCCCGCTCGCTATCCCAGTCGTCTTCTCACTAGTGATCTGCTTCTCTATCTTCACCTTACCGGAATCGCCCCGCTGGCTGGTCCAGCGCGGACGGATCTCAGCCGCCACCGAAGCCCTCGCCGCGCTAAACGACATGCCCAGTGACCACGAGCTGATTCGTCGCGAAGTTTCTCGGATTGATGCCTCCCTTTCGACAGGTCCTACAATCTCCCTGCGGGATGTCTTGCGAAAGAACGACCCGCACCGACTCGGCTACCGTTTCGCCCTGTGCCTCGGTATTCAGACCCTACAACAGCTGGTGGGGGGCAACATATTTCGATCTACACAACCACCATTTTCCAAGACAACCTGCACCTACAGGGCGACATCCCAGCCATTGTCGCTGCGAGTGCCCTGACCTGGAAATTTCTATGCTCTTTCCTATCCTTCGCAGCCGTCGACCGGCTGGGTCGCCGCTGGATCCTGGTGACCAGCGGGACGGGTATGTGCTTCTGTATGATTGCCATGGCGGTGGCCACCAGCTTCCCGGCGTCCAACCAGGCTGCCTCCATCACGGCGGCTGTCTTCATCTTCCTCCTCAATATGGCGTATCCCATCGGTTTCCTGGGTGGCAACTTTCTATACTGCACGGAGATTGCGCCCGCGCCTCTCCGCGCGGTCATGTCGTCCGTCTCGACCGCCAACCATTGGATGTGGAACTTTATCATCACCATGGTCACCCCCGTGGCGCTGTCCACCATTAGTTGGCGGTACTATATTGTGTTTGCCTGCACCTGTGCTTGCGTGCCCGTCGTCGTGCTGCTTTTCTTCCCCGAAACAATGAATCGTGACTTGGAGCTGATCGACGGGGTGTTCCGAGAGGCGCCTACCATCTGGGAGATCGTGCCCATGGCTCGGCGATTGCCTCAGCAGGGTAGTCCATCTGCACAGATGGAGAATGATCGAGAGAAGGCGGTTGAGGCAGAGGGGGCAACCGAGGAGCAGCGGGAATGGGCTTGAAGTCTACAATATTCTAGCATGTATGGCAGTCTAAGCCCCTCTGGGGTATATCAGAGGAAGCTCGTGCGAGCTCATCGCATCAACGGAATGAAGTTATCTTGCAGTTATCATTTCTTGACGATCATCCCCAAGACTCTATATCCCTATCCACATATCGTACCTTGTATACATAGATCCCCGACACCGTACCACAAGGCCCTATCTCTCTGCGTTGTCATCCCCACCAAAAACCCCTTTCCAAAACCACTCCACCACCAAAACCGTCCCCGTCTCACTCTCAACCAGAAACAAAGTCTTCCCCTCGGGTCCCCCAAACGTCAGGTTCGTCAGTTTCTTCCCTGCACCCGCATCCCACCGAATGCGCCACCCCACCTCCCCATCCGGCCGATGCACAAACACTATTCCCAAAGTGGAATGCACGACGAAGATATTCCCCGCCACATCCATTGCCATTCCATCCGGTCCACCAATTCCATAGTAGCTAGCGAACCGGCCCACGCGCTGCACGCTCCCATCCGGATGGAAGGGGACGTACCACACCGCGTTGTCGCGGGTCATGGCGACGAACACGGCGGACTCATCGCGGCTCATCACCAGTCCGTTGGGGGAGGGGCCGTTGCCCAGCACACATTCTAGCTTGATATGCGGCTGGCTTGCGACGTGGTTGCGATTGTCTGGTGGAAGATCGAAACGAAACACCCTGCCTGTTGGATCATGCAAGCCCGTCATGCCTTGGTCGGTGAAGTAGACCTTGCCGGTGGAGGTAACCACCAGATCATTGGGGCCCTTGAGGCGTTCGCCGTGATAGCGCGTGACCAGTGGCGTTGGAGCGTCATTTGGGTCTGGGTGTGCGGTCGGGTCGAAAGCTAGGATGCCTTGCTTGAAGTCGGCGATGAGGATGCGGTTGGTTGGATGGTGGTAGGCAAGGCCGTTTGGCTCGCCGTCGTAGGCGAGGACGAGCCTCCATTCCCGGGTTTCCACGTCAATGGAGAAGATCCGGCCGTAGGGGATGTCGACGACGAATAAGCAGCCCAGCGAGGGGATGTAGAGGGGCCCCTCGAGGAAGGAGTCGAGCGGGTGGCCGCGCTTCTGATGCAGACTATGCTCGGATTGCCCGCCGGGGCGCCGGTATTGCGATGGCAGACTCGTCCATTCGGTGGCTTGAATGGCGGTTGGTGTGGTGGGTTGCGATTGGAGAGACATGGAGGTGGTTGTGTCGGCTTTTGGTATCAGAGGAATAAAATGAAGTGCTCTCCTGTAGAATTGATGCCGTATGCTCTTCGTCTCTCTCCTTCTTGCTCTATGACTTGGGGCCCTTCCGCATCCCAGCGGGTCGTATCCGTGTCTCGTGATACGCATCAACCCTATACCCGAGGGTGGACGGGGTGTATCCGCATGGATCGACAATCTTGACGGATGTTTTCCGATTCGACAAGTTTGAGGTAGGGCCATGATGCATTCACCATCGAGACAGCCACCAAGGGACCAAATCTTATCCCTTCTCCTCCCTTGAACCCTCCCCCCCTTCCCCTCCTAGCCTCCATCAACGCCCGCCCCAGCAGATTCAACCCCCACTCCGCCCGCCACATCCCCGCACACTCGCGCCCAAACCCCACCCCCAGATCCGATCGCGCGGACTCGCGTCGACAATCTCCCGTGTCCCCGTGGCGATTAACTGTGCGGCGAGGTTGGGGTCCTGGCTGAACTTGAGATAGGTCCGCTCCGCCACAATCGCATACCGCTCCGCCTCCCAGACCGTCTCGGTGAACCCGGGGATCTGGCGACCTAGGTCCCGTAGCTTGCGGGGGTGCATTTTCCATCCCTTTGGAGTTTCTGGGTCAGATGGTGGTCGGGGCCGGCGAAGAGGAGTGCTTTGCTGTGCACCATGTATCTATATCTCTTACTTGGGTTAGATCAGGGCTAGTGCCACGACTTGATTTTGAGGATTTGAGCCGGGGAAATAGGTCTGCTTCACTTTTCTGCATTTGCAAGAAGGTGTCGTTCCCTTTCTTCCAGACGAAAGATGCCGGATACCACTGGCCGAGATATGCGTTCTCGTCGTCCAGACGCCAGAAGTAGACGGGGTCGTTGTGTTCTTCATTAGTTGGGGTCATGTTTTGCTCTCTGTGAGTCCTTTCGCCATGAATGTCTTGGATGTGATGCTTAGTGCTCCGAGCTTAGTGCTCAGAGGAGCTTTGGGTGCGTTTTGTGTTCCAGTACTCTATCATATTCTATGAGTCATATTCAGGGCGAGCTACAGTGACAATGTTGTTGTCAATCAATGAAATGACCCAAATAGGTTAGAGGGATCCGAAGCGGGGCGCACATCCAATGACGACGTCATCGACCCATTTCCGTCTTTCCTCACTTTCACTTTCACTTTCTTCTTCCCCCTCTTGCTCCATTCTATCTTCCTTTCCCTTCCATCACTTGGTCTGTCTTAGGTTCCTATGCTGACTGTGACTGTGACTGTGGCTCCTCCTGTCGATCTCCGGTGGTCTGATTGCTTGGTACAGTTTATTTAAGCCCCATGTGAGCGCCGCCCACCCCATCGCCCTTGAGCCGCGACCCGCATTCCGCGTCTCAAATTCCCGACCGCCATGCGCCAACACACAAGCGATATCTTGCAGCATACTTGCTGAGCTACGACACGAAACCAGATCCTCCTCCAAATACGTACATACATTCGCGATGTCCTTTATCTTTGGACGACGACATTCCGTTGCCTCCACCGCGCCGAACGAGGGAGATGCAGTCCCGCGGGGCAACGGTGGGCGAAGATCATCGGCGCCGGATATCTCGGATCATAGCCATGGTCTCCGTGCCAAAGGCGTGCTCCATGATATCTTCCACAAACACCACGGCTCTTCCACTTCTGATTCCCCGTCGAACCCTGGATCTCCACCTCGGGTAAGGTTCTAGCTCGAGCGCACTTTAGATATGGTTTATATGATCGTTGTGATTAACACTGTTGCAGACAGATAGTCCGCCATCACAGACGTCGGAAAATGCTCCTGCAAGTTCTCACACCCGCCATGACAGCGGCGTACACGAGTCATCGGCTGAAGGCCCCCAAATCCCAGGTTCCAAGCCTGGCCAATCGCCGAAACCAGGCCACCACGTGCCATCGCCTCATAAGCACCATCTGACGATGAAAGATGTAGAGGTCATCTTCTCAGGAGCCCCGTATTTCATGCTGGAGAAAGGAAAGCATGACCGCTGGTTCCCGCAAGTCATATTCCCCTTCGATGATCACGACCCAGTTATCCAATGTTTCTGGGATAGAAGACCTCTCCCCCATGCCTCTTACACCTTGTGCACCCTGCATGCGCACCTGCCAGTGCCGGACGACTGGGTCATTGAAGGCGATGTCCCGGCCCATCTAAGTAACTGGAAACGAAGCGATGCGCCCAAGCGAGCCACATTCGACGTGGGAGTACAGGAAATTCCCAATATGCTGGCGATGCATGGGCGAGATCCCGGGACGGTCGGGTTCCACTATTTCCTGGAGCTTCCCGTGGCCGACGCGGCCCGATATCCGGGCCCGGGGGTACCAAGGCCTTCGCCGGATTACTTACATCTATCGAGCTTGCCAGCGACCGAGTCGTTCGAGTTGTTGGAGCGTTACGGCCAACCGTACGCCCTTTGCTCGGATGGTACTGTCCACGATCGAAAGAAACTGTTGCGCGAGGGGCCGAACTTCTGGAAGAAAATTGGTGTCCGCGACATCGATCCACAGGTCTTGGTGCAGAGATTGCAGACATTGAAGCACCTGCGGTACGAGATCCTTCACGGAGATCGACCGAAGACGATACTCGACATTGAAGGGACACGTGAGCTCTATAATGAACTCTTCACCAAGTTCCTCTACCCGCCAGTACGTTTTCTCATTGCCGACATGGGCGATCCGCACAGTCTGAAGGTCCAGATCAAGGCCTTGACCGTCGTGCTGGCCACCCCGGGCGCATGGCTGGATTTCAGCCTCATCGATTGGCGACTGCATATCGGTCAGCTGCTCTGGGAGCAGTCACCGCACATGGACGGCGACTTCATCGACATTTCGGCGTCGGATAAGCCATGGGTGCATTCGACCCTCGAGCGCAAGTGGTTTCTGGTTCAGATGCTGCTTGCTGCCGAGCTCCTGATGCGCTTGGACGCGACTGTCCGGGTCGGGATGCTCCAAGAATCGCAGGATATCAATATTTCGCTGCGTGATATTTACGAATTCGACCGGTTGCGGAACGGAAAGCTGAACTGGGACTTGGTAGTGGTGCGGCGGTTTATGGACAGCTTCGATCTTGATTACCAGCTTGAGGATGGCAACCCCAGTCCCGAGAGTCACGAGGAAGCTGGTCACTCACACGAGAAACATCATCATCGGTCCTTTTTCTCGAGCATCACTCACCATTCGTCTTCGGCCACCCCTCACAATGAGTCAGCCTGGAGATGTCATCTGGTGCCCAATCATGTGACGCAGCAACTCAAAGGTCTGTTTGTCTTCGCCGATAACCTTGGCTGGCCGCGCTTGGACAATTTTAAGGAGACACTCAGGTCAAAGCTCGGTGGAGACCAAAATGGCCAAATCATCAAGGACGTCTTTACCAACCCGGAACTTAATAATATCCCAGCAGGGTACCAGATACCGGATTTGCGAAAAGCCATGTATAGCAGAAACTCTTCTCGACGTCTTTTGCTTCTACACCATATGGGTGATGACAGCAATGGTAAGCACCTTGGCGGTTGGGCCACCAGAAGCTGGTTGTCTGGTTTTGTGATCCCTGGCTCCTCCATCAGCCACCTACTCATCAGTACCATCCTGGAAAATGATCCCGACGCCATGGCCAAATTGGGGCCGGTTGTCAATCTTTACGGTGGGTTCGCGTACGACGGACGAAGCTGGTGGAGCAAAGAATGCATCGTTGGCAGGGTGGTGGCTTGTTTGGAAGGGACCAAAGTATGCTTGGCATGGCAAGCCAGCCCGATTCTGCCCACAGACTCGGAGACCTCTCAACCTCTGGTTGATACTTGGTTCGAGGTGGAAACCAAAGAACCGCAGAACAGACCTGGAAAACCGAGGATCAAGCAGGGATCCAAGCTGTCACTAGAATCCACACCCCTGGGCCCCGGGGACTTGACCAGCGGCGCCTTCAGCATGCCCCTCGACGAACAAAGCGACTCCTCCGTGAAACTGAAGATCACCTTCGAGGAGTTGACATTCCAGGTCAAAGCCCAGCAACCCCCATCCGCCGAGCATCCGATCACGGTGGTCGAGCAGGCCACTGCGCGCTTTTCTCTATCCTCTGACACGGCCGCCGCCCCCGCCACACAGCTCTCGTTCCCATTGAAGTATAACGTACACTTTATCTCCTCCCACGAATGCCGTCCGCCTGGCGGCATGATCACCAGTCCCCACGCTCAGAACGCCACGAGCAGCAGTAGCGGGAGCAGTAGCAATCAACCCAATCAACGATCATCGTCCCCGTTCAGCGCCTCGTCGGACCGCCACCGTCACCACCGTCTCCCGGGCCACCCGCTGCACTGCCGCTACGCGTACCGCTGGGTCCACCTGCCCTCCCTGGCGGAGGAATTCTCGGCGTCGGACCGCATTCGATCGGCCTTCGACCCGGAGGAGACCATGATCCTGGACGCGCGCGGCTCCCGCGAGAAGGAAGCCTTCGCCCGCGCGTGGTGCGCCTCGGTCGGGTATCATGCTATCGTCGGCCGCGCGGGTCGGACGTGTCTCTCGTGCTGTATCCGGGAGGCGCGCGCGTTGCAGGTCAAGGTCGTCATCCGCACGGGCGACGGGTCTGTCACTCCGAGCTCATCTGTGCATGTACTTTATGGGGGTGAATAAATGTTTTAACTGTGCCTAATTTGGGAGCGCTGGTTTTGGATAACTGAGATTTGAGTATTGATTTGTCGGCCTGTTGCATAATCTCTTCACGGATATCATTCCCAACTCACTTGGTTGGGCTTTCTGGTTAGCTTTCTGGATATTATCTACCATTTTGTCGCAGACGGGAGATGGGAGTGGGACTTTCTTTTGGGCAAAAAAAAGTCGAGGAGAAGAAAATACCTTGTGCATCTTGATATTCCTTCTTTAGGGTGATAGGGGTTTTCGCCCCTTGATTTTGTGATTGGCTATAATCGCGTTCGACGCTCGCTCTTGCCTTCGAACTGGAACTGGAACTGAACCTGAATAATGTATCTGAACTCGGGAAATGCCAAGGAAACTTACCTTCAGCCAGGGGTTCTTTGCATGCATCTATCCCCTCCCTCTTCTCAGGCAGTAGAAAACCACAAGCGATGGTATTAGGCACCCCGGAAACTTCCATGCAACCAAACTTACAGAGCTTCTGAATTCGGTCCTCCCTAGGTCCACCTCCCCAGGCTGTTACCCCCCGGTTTGACCGTGGCTCCCTGCCGTGGGCACTCCCCGTGGAAACCTCTGTCCTTGCTGTGCCCTCCCCTCACGCCGGACACTTTCCCCATAACTCAAAACCGGGTGCCCGAAGAGAAGGTTTCCTCGGCTGAGCTTTCCGAAGGCCTATCGACGCAATGAGATTTGTCAATGTCTCTAGCTGGACTTGAAGCACATGTACAACCATACGTCAGTTCACATGCTGACAGTTCCAACCCGGTTTCTGGATTTTGGCCAAGTCCTAGGGGGCTTTGCATGTTGTTGTTTGGTATCTTCTGGTACCCACATGATTTCAGTCTTGGTAAAGGTTATGATGGATGGTAAGATCAGATCCGAATTCGAGATTCTGTCATAATGTCAGTTTTTCTTCTTTTTTCTTTTTCTTTTTTTTTCTCCCTTTGTTTTTATTTTTATTTTTTTTGGACAGTAACAATCGTCGTCAACATCCCATTCCCAAAAAGTCAATAACTATGTTCAAGAGAAGGTTCTCCGGCGCACCAGGCGGAGAAACCTGCTGACCAGCATTTCCTTCGAAGAATTGTGATGCACGGGGTGTGAGGCTGGGCCAAGTCGGATTTAGTCCCCTGTGCTTGAGCGCAGGATCCTGTAGTCGTGTCCGGTTACTGACTGGATCCTTGATCTAGCGGGGAGCGATGTATACCGAACCACAGCATCTCGATACACCTAATTTGTTCTACGAGACGGTCAACCAGATTCCAAAAGTGTAGTATAATATATTCAAGATCTCAATCATCCAATGAAAACAGACGAAGGGAGTAAACGAAGCGAAGTGAACAACAGCAACAGCAACAGCAACAGCAACAGCAAAAACAACAGCAACAGCAACAGCAACAACCCTCAAAACCAGCCCCCAGCTATCAGCATCATCCCCTTTCCTCTCCTTCAACAAACAACCAACAGAAACCTCCATCCTCACGACGCACCCCCTCTCTCCCCCTCACCAAGACAAAACGACCGCCCCTCAAGGCCGACCACCCTGTCCCTGTCCCTCACCCTGACCGGGAGCACCCGAACTCTGCCCACCGGGCGCACTGCCACTGCTGCTACCCCCGGAACCACCACTGCCGCCGCCACCACCGGACGACGAAGAATCATTCTCCACGCCGCCATCAGCGGTATAGTACGCGGCGGGGGTGATGCTGGACGACTCGTCGGCGTCGATGGCCAGGGCGATCCAGCCGAAGACGCCGTCGCTGATGGAGTCGCCCAGCAGCACGTACTCGACGAAGGGGTCGATGGTGTCGGCCTCCTCGGCGAGGATGGAGTCGTTGGCGTTGGTGGTCAGCTCCTGGGTGTTGGTGCTGTAGGGGGCGGTGGCCTCGACCTCGGCGATGAGGTCCTGGTCGAAGAAGAGCTGGCCCACGTGGTTGGCCGTCGTGCTGTACAGGCCCGTCAGGGTGTCGTTGGCGTTGGTCGTGGTGGTGGTGTTGGGGTTGTGGCTGAGGACTTTGGAGCGGGGTTAGTATCTCAGGGCGGGATGTCTGGGGGATGGGGGTTGGGGGTTGGTTTTGGGGAGGGGAAAGGAAAGGGGGGGAACAGGCAAAACGCACCGTGGATATGAGTCGCGCGGCTGGTGTAGTGGCCCGGGAAGATGGTCTGGAATTGCACCACGCCCGAGTCGTCGGTTTGCTGGATGCCGCGCAGGAAGGTCGCGTCCAGGTTGGTCGCGTCGTTGGAGTTGCCGTTGCCGCTGGCTTGGATGCCGGAGTAGACGCCCTATTTTTGCGGGAAGGTTAGGATGCTGTGGATTTGTGGGTGGTTGGGGGAGAGGGCAGGAAGACGTACGGTGGCGTTGCAGTGCCAGAAGTCAATGTAGACATCCGGAACCGGGTCGCAGGTGCTGCTGTCCACCAGCTGGATGTCCAGGTACAGGGGGACACCCTCCTGGGAATCGACGACGTCGCTGCGGATCAATTCGCCGGTGACGTCTGAGGGAATGGTCAGTGGGATGGTCCCCCCATTGGGGTGAGGCAGGGAGACTCACAGTAAGGACCCTGGGTGACATCCGGGCCGAGCACGCAGCTGGCGTTGGAGGCGAACAAGGTATCATAGTCCTGAGTGTTCTCGGTCACATCCAACGAGGACAGGTGGGAGGTGTTGAGGATGGTGGTCAGGTCGCGGGCCTTGAGGGGAGGTGCGCCTGTTGAGTGTGTGTGAGCATGCTTTGTTCGTGAGAGTAAGATGGGGTCATGCGTACGAGTAGACAGTCCCTTGCGACGACGCAGAGAGTCCAGCGTCGCCTGGCGACGCGCGATGTTGCTGCTCTCGTGGCCACGGGCCTTGAGCTTGCTGGCACACTGGCTGATGCCACGAGCGTGCATGGGAGCACGCTTCAAGAAGGCAGCACGCTCGGCGGCTTCAGCGCGCACGTCGTGGCCCGGATGGGCAGAGGTCATGCCGGCTAGACCAGCTAGGCCGGCAATCACGGTAGCAGTAACGCGAACCATATTGACGAGAGGTGCAGTTCAGAAAGAGAGGAGACTGGTGAGTGAGTGAGTGGAAGAAGGAAGGTGATGCTGTTGTTATCTTGTCTCATGAGATGCAGCGGCCAACACAAGCTTTTATATCCTCTGTCCTCCTCTTCTCAACCTCGGAGTGACACGGATACCGGCCATGCCTCCGTGATGCTGCCGCTGCCAACCCCAGCTGACGCAAGCCATTTTGACCGGCCCCCGTCTTGCGCAGTGGACATGATAGCAGTTGACAGGAGTCTAGCACACACATACGCCTACATGCACACACAGGTCGCAAACAAGCAAGCTAGCTAGCAATCTAGCTAGCTCCAAAGCTGGCACAAGTGCTGTTAGACCCGCCGGCGGGGACCACCCCCCGCCAAGACATCACCACTTTGGAGGCTAGAAAACCTCAGAAATCTCATCGATTGCCTCATCCGCTGCTTCTCCATGGAATCTACGCAGAGATCGCAAAGGAACGGGCCAGACCCGTTATCCATCGGGGTAGGATCATCGGCCGCTGACGACGCGGCCGGGATCCACCCTCTCGCGCTTCTGGCACAACAAATCCAGTTACTCTCACAGGACGAGGGTCCGTTTCGTAAGCGGATGGCAGACAGGCATGCTTAGAATCGACGAGACTGGGATTGGTCGACGAAGACATGTCGGGGTTCCGCCACATGTCTCATCAAGTGGACGGCTAGATTGCGGTAGCGGAAGATGGACCCTGCAGTACGTACAGACAGTACAATATCTTCGGCCGGCGAATTCAGGGCTCTGGTGCTAAATCGAAGCAAACAGGATTAGTCACCCTTGCCAAACGGAGTTTTCTACTCTTGAATCCTAGTCAAGTACCGATGGGAATACAACATCTCTATCATTCCACCTCCAGGAGAACCTACTTCATCCTTCAACCAGTCGAGCGGTATCCAAGATCTACAGCGAACGAAAATCATCTCAGAAAGAAAAACACAACAGATAAAAGAAATAAGCATAACCATAAAGTTTGAAACACACCCAACCATCGACGACCCTTATCCCTGACCCTAACTGACCAGCAGTTCTCCACCAGCTTACGCATCTGCTGCAACCCCTTGAGGCCCTAGGGCTAGTCCCCTTCACCCTAAGGCTCTTGGCAATGCACCGGGCGGATTCGGATCCCCCGCCAAGCCTTCTCTCGTCCCCCTCCCGCCCGCGCTGATTAATTTGCCCCGTCTTATTTGTGGAATATCCTCGGGTTCTGGAGACGATCTGCACAGGTACACGTACTAGTCACGTACATATTGTTTTTTGCTGTTCTTGGCAGAGCGGAGCAAGTACGTAGCGTTATGCACTGTACTGTACTGTACCCAGTACCAAAGAGGCAGATTGTGCAGCACCCTGCGGATTTAGGGTTATGAGTCAGCGGGAAGTCTATTATCTAGTGACGTTGGCTCTGTGGTCGGAGTGTTTCATTGGAAGCTGGGAGGTTGGTGTAAATGCCAGGGCCAGGGTATGGATGGATGGACTGTTGATGGGATGTGAGCGTGGTCGAAAGCACGCAATTCACGTACCCTCCAAGACGTGGATTTGCGTGGTAATTACTGAATTCGATATTAGGATCTATTTCATGGATTAGAAAACGGGCATGTATACCGGTGCAGACAAGGCTTGCCTTTGTCTGCTATCACTTCTTGGAGGATGAGAAGTGCAAGAAATGGAGTCAAACAGGGTCCCATCCTAGCCGAGGCAGGACGTGTTCAGTCGACCCTGATTTGGAGTCGTCGGCGTGTCCCACCTTCGCCCCGACGAAGGGGACAGAACCAAAACGGCATCTAGAAACGGGAGACCTGCCGAAGACTTGGCGCATCCTGGACTATATCTAACACATTATACGCGCAATCAAGAGCTAAGGTCGAATCGGGCCAGTGAAGCAATCAACTGCGGAATCTGCTGGACCCGACGCTTTTGGGACGCGAAATTTGGAGCGTTCATCGGCTATACCCGCGGCGTACTTCACGGCCAGGGTGCAGGTCGACGATGCTACGCCATGTGATAGGGTATGAATCAGCCGGTTCACCAAAGGAACGGTGAGAACTAGGAGAATGTCCGTGTCTGAACTGGTATTGAAAAGAAAACGATGATGGATCGGACCGGGTTGCCCTGGCAGAACGTCTCACCGGCTCTCCCCAAACGTCAAAGACAGGCAACTTGGCGGCAGAAAAGGGCCATGAAGAGCGTCTCCATCGTCGCCTTCGTTCCTCGTCCCTTGCTACTTTCACCGTTTCTTCCACAGTGCCACCCCCTTCTACCATCGTCGCACAGCAAACTCAAATTCCAAGTGGATTGGTCGTGTCGAGCTTTTCGTGTGAGTGGCAAAAAGTAGAATAGGTGGTAGAATAGACGGTGAGGGTGGAAAGTAATGTACACCGCGCTGAGGACTGTAGGCTGCGTCGCCACTGGGCAAAGGCAATGTCAGAGAGACGACAGACTGCTCGCTCGTACTCGTTCATACACCTTGCTCAAGGATCGGAGTGATAGGTCTTGGCCCAAGGGACCAGTCGAGCCTACTCACATTTTGCTTTGTCTATTTGTTTGTTGTCTCTGGCACAAGATGTAGATCGGTGAAGAGTCTGTCCAGTACATGTATACGTACGGTGAGGAGGACAGTGCGCCTGGAGGAAGGAATAGGGGGATAAGGGGGATGGCCTCAGCGGGGAGTTGAATGCTTCACGCATGTAATGCAGAGCGGAGATCATTATCTTTGATATGCAGAACGGAGGCCTTTCGGGGTGATTGATCAGTTCCAGTATCAATTCCCTTGGGTGGAGAGGCTAGAGGATCTCAGTACCATACCCTGCGCGCGCGAAAAAGATCGAGTATAGACAAAACCAGACCGGTGCGGACTCTCCTGCTACAGCGGTTCGAGGCAATGAGCCCCAGTGCATATGTAAAGGAATAGGATGTCAAGCACTATGCGCATTTTGACTCACTTTAGACTACTGACTTGCACCGCTCATGGCGTGCTTTCCTGTCTGATTGAGTGGATATATATACCTGTCCATAATCGAGATGTACATAACTCCCTCGCCACAAAGTTCACAACTCATCAACCATTTTAAACAAGATTCAAGCACCAAAGGGCAACACTAATTACTTCAGAGTTCTAGACGAATAGCTTGAGGAGCATTCAATAAGCAATACAGTCACATCAAACCCCAGTCAAACATTTTCGTTGAATATTGACCGATTTTGGGAATCTCAATACAAGTTGTGAAATTCGTGGCGAGGGTAGTAACAGTCGAGAGTCAGCACACCTCATAACTAGCACGTACAAATCGAAGATTGATTTGGTCGAAACCAGACTGGAAATTTGGATTTCCAACTGCATGAGTCAAGGGAGAAGGGGGAGCTGGTGCTCAAGTCGACTTTCTATACGTACCCCTTCGACGAGAGGAAGAGGGTTCGATTACTGCACCATCACCCACCGTAGGAGGGAAGCGCTACACCTGCCGAGCACAGCGGAACAGAACCAGACCCTGTGAAATAGCCACTTTTTCGTAGCAGGATGGCTAATACGCCGCAATAATCATATGTATATTTTTGTTGACCAACAAAATATCTACCCAGACAACCCATCAAATCCCGCCTCACCCAGCAGCATAAGGACTCATCTTCCGCAGCCGCTCCCCGAACCGCCACAACAGAAGCGGGGCGGGGATCCCCAGCCCGATCGACACAAATGCCAGTAGACTATTGCCCCACCCATACCCGAGCGCCTGGTACATATAGCTCGCGAACAGGGGGAACCCGAAGCCGGCGAGCGAGCGCATGCAGGCCACGGCGGCCAGGGCACTAGCCGCGAAGCGGGTGTACGAGTCGACGATGTAGGTCTGCACGCACTGGAAGGTGATGATGTTGCCCAGCCCGTACAGCATCGCGCCGATGTTGGGCGCGATCCAGTGGCGGTGCGTCTCGGCCGTCCAGCCGTAGATGAACAGCCCGGCGGGGACGAGCACGGCGCCGAGGTACAGCAGCGGGACGCGGAATTCGGGCTGCCCGACGCCGCCGCTGCGGGCTTTGAGGCGGCGGTAGATGCGGTCGTTGAGCGGGGCGCAGAGCTGCGAGCCCAGCCAGAAGCCCAAGCCGAGCGAGATGTAGTTCAGCCCGCCGATGCCGGTGGATTCGTGGTAGTACTCCGGGCTGGTCCACAGAGTGGGGAACGTCGCGAGCACGAGGTACATGGTTCCGTAGATGTAGGCCAGGTACAGAGCCAGCAGTTGCACGATGGGCTGCGTACCCAGGAGTCGGAACGGACGCATCAAAGCGCTCCGCATCACTTCGCCGAGCGTGCGGTTGGCGCGTTCGTGTTCAGTCTGGTAGGCTTCGTCGGAGGTCTCTTTACGCAAACGTTGGGCGCGTTTGCGTAGAATCACCGGGGCGTAGGTCTCGCGGAGAAAGAATAGACCGGCAAATTGTATCATGGCGTCAGCGATGGAGGTTGCGTAGAACACCCAGCGCCATGTGGTGTTTTCGGCGATGAATCCACCTGCAATGGGGCCGACGGCTGGGCCGAGGAGTGGAGCCAGACTGTAGATAGCAACACTTTTGCCTCGCTCTTCGGGTTTAAAGCAGTCGGAGAGTACGCCACCGCCAATCTAAGCACGTGGTTAGCGACGAAACAGATCCCCAGTCACGGTGCAGCACTCACTGCCAACGGGGCACTTCCGCCCAGGCCGGCCAAAAATCGGAAGACAATCATCTGGGCCTTGTTCTTCGAGAAGCCGCAACAGATGTTGAAGACGAGGTAAAACAGGTTGGCGAGTTGCAGCACAATCACCCGCCCATAGATCTCCGACAGCGGACCCAGGAACAGCGGGCCGACCGCGTACGCCAGCACAAACACCGACAACGTCATGCTGAGGGTCACCTCGTCCGTGATGTGAAAATCCGACCCGATCGCCGTCAACGCGGGTGCCACCATCGACGACGACACCGGCGAGATGAAAGTGAAGCATGATACCGTGACCACGGCCGCCCACTTCTTCTTCATTGGCCAGTTCTTCGGATTGTCGGGGTCGTCGGGACCATTCCAGGTCACCTGATAACATTAGTATCGATGGTCGGGATCGAGAACAATACGAGGGCAGCACATACCAGCTTAGCATCATTTTCAGACCGTGCCGTCTTGGATTTCTCCAACGCCGGCGCCGGCGGCGGGCCAGCGGCTTCCAGATCGCGATCTCGCTCATTCACAATCCCACCGCGAACTTCCACAACTGGCTCGGCGCTCTTCTCCCCATCTTCATCAGAGTCCGTCTCTAGCGCATGGTCACTGTGATACACGGACTGGTCGTCCAGGTGTTTTCCCGAATGAACCCTATCAATCTGTGCCGTGCTGTGCCTGGAGCTAGACCGCCGGAAAGACCCAAGCCTATATGGACGCTGTGACTGGGTGCCTGGCTCGGTGCTGGACGAGGAGGACGAGGATCTCGACCGCGTAGATCTACTCGACTCGGATGGTGCAGCGGGTTTGGACATTACCACCAGATGAACTCACCCACACATGTCAGGGTGTATTGATTGGCGGCCAAGAGACCAGAAGAGGATGAAGAAAGCTTAGCCCAGGGGTGAAAGAGGGAAGATTCGAGAAGCACACCAAGGGTAAGAAAAACGGCGGGCCGCAACAGATCTGGGGACACTCCATTTTTATAAGCCCTATCAAAGGAGATCCCAAAACCCCGACAGTGGAAAAAAAAAGGATTCGGCGGCCCAATTGGCAGCTACGCAGCAAGCAAGCAAGCAAGTAGTGTGCGGTGATAACAGACAGATTAAGTCCGGTGATGATTTTTTGCAACAGAAGTCCATGATTGTGCATCTCTTATTGGCTGCGGAGTGGTGGAGTGACTGTTTCCAGGCAAAAGGTGGAGAAGGCGTTGCACCCGAGGCGGCCTGGGCCGAGGCGATGCTGGCCGAAACAGGCTAGAAACTGGGAATGATAAGAGTCTGCGTGGTTGCGGTGACTGCTGGCTTCGTTGGTCATATGTACGTCGATATGATCGAAGGCTGTGGGTGGACCAATTGATAAGGAAGAGCGAAAGGAATGAGTCGCAAACAGGGAATCGGAAAGGTTGGAGGAATCCATGATGGATCGAAGCAATGCTGGATGAATACGGCGATTCGGAACTCGGCACAATGTCACGTGGTAGATTCTCCGCCTGTCTGCAGCGAAGACACCGCTAGTCTCACCGCCTCTATTGTCAGGCAGAAGAGTGAGCGGACACATCTTCCATTACGTCATGTTCCTCTGCTCCTGCCGCTCGGCTCATTGAACCTGGTTGGCATTGCTTTGCATTTTCGGCTCTTACTCCTCTCAATCACAGGCTCTCTTCTTCTCCAAATATCGGCTCATGCTATTGAGCAGCCGCGCCAACAAAAAAGAGCTGTATTCTAAAGTCTGACTACGAGCAACCCAAGTGCATCTAAATATATTCAACGGCTAGGATAATGCGATCTGAGCCTTGGGAGAGATCCATTATTCCGTATGTGTAGAATCATTAGGCACGGGCGTTGGATTGGACGCCACTAGTGATTGGATCGATTTGCTGCAGGGCAGCATCCAAGCGAGATATACATTAGGAATAGAAGGATAGAATTGATCTTAAATTAAGTCAAGCTGAAGATTGACAACTAGACGATGGGATCAGATGTCTCCATCAAGGCAGCAAAAAATAGGCCCAACGATCAATTGAGGCACCGATCTCCCATGCGTCTTCCGGCAAGACAATCTTTGAAGCCTATCGCATACTACGAATAATTCACCATGGAATTGTTTCTAAACTTGTACTTATTCAGTGTTTCGAGTCCCTGGATCTGTGCAAACTGAGCCTCCCTACATCTATACTACGCAAAATAAAAACACTGGCAAACCAAGTATCACAAATGACCAAATGACCAAATGACTGTCATTAGATATGCACCCACTCCAAGGGAAAGTGAGTAATTAGAACCATTAGTACATAAGCGTAAACCCATGAGTATTCATCCGTCCAAATCCTAAAAGCACACCAGCGCCTCACCACCTTCACTGCCAACACCTGCACTCTCTCGCAGTTCCCTTAAACCTCCTGGTGAATCACCTCAGCCTCCGCCTTTTCGGCGACAGTCTTGTCGGTGATGCCCATCTCAGAGGCAAAAGTGCCGTGGGGCTTCCATCCCGCCGAGGTACGGGGGGTGGTTTCCTCCATCATCTTATCAACCTGCTCCAGGGTGAGACCCTTGGTCTCTGGAATGAGGAAGTAAGTGTAGACGAAGCAACAGGCGCACAGGGAACCCCAGATGAAGAACACCTTGGCACCCAGGTTACCCTTGTCCTTGTCAACCATGTAGGGGGTAATGACGGCAATAATCTAGTAAGGGGTTAGACGCACGAACCCAAGACACATCGGGGGGTGAAGACTTACGCAGTTCCAGAGCCAGTTAGAGGCGGTCGACAGAGCCACACCGCGCGACCGAACGGGCAGAGGGAAGATCTCACCGATCACGACCCAAGCACCAGGTCCCCAAGTAGAGGCAAAGAAGAAGATGTAGATACAGATGAACGAAATCATAGCACTGACGGCCGACTTGTTACCACCGTCAGTGACACCGACGATAGCGACGATGAATTGACAAATGACCATGCCCAGAGCACCCCACAGGAGAAGTGGACGGCGACCGATGCGTTCAATGGTGTAGAAGGCGATGGGGGTAGAGCAGACGTTGACAATAGTCGTGATCATGCTGATGAGGAAGGGGTTGTCAATGGTTCCAAGCTATCGGCCCTGTTAGTAAAGCTCATGGTTAGGGAAAGGAGCAAGCTCACCGACTGGAAGAAGGTAGTTCCGAAATAGAACACGAAGTTGACACCAGTCCACCTAAGCAAGTCAGTATGAGCGGGTCAGATAATCCAAAGCGTACTGGAAAGCTTACTGTTGCATCATTTGCAGGGAGGTACCCAGAATAGTCCGACGAAGGTTGCTGTTGGGAGTCCAGAGGCTACCACGGAAGCAGTTCAACCAGCTGTTGAAATAACCACTCTGAGGGATAACCTGCATCTCATACTCGTGATTGGCGACAATCTCCGCAAGCTCCTCTCGGATGTAGTCGGAATCCTGAGACTGGCCGCGGACCCGTGCCAGGACCTCAGCGGCCTTGTGGAGGTTACCCTTCTTGACGAAGTAACGCGGCGACTCAGGCAAGAAGAAAAGACCGATGCCGAGAATCAAAGCCCAAGCGATCTGAAGACCGATAGGAATGCGGTAGGAGCCCGAGTCGGTACGATTCTCCGTGCCGTAGTCGACACAGGAAGCCAGCATGAGACCGATGGTGATACAGAACTGGTATCCTGACACAATGGCACCGCGAACCTTGCGGGGGGCGATCTCAGACATGTACAAGATGATGATGGCAGAAACGAAACCGACACCAAAACCAGCAATGAGACGGCCTACCACCAGCAGGGCGACACTGCTGGAAGCAGTCTGCAAGATGACACCGATAATGAAGATACCACAGCCGCTGATGATGGTGAACCGACGACCGAGCCAGTCAGACAAGTCACCAGCGATAAGAGCACCAAAGAAGGTTCCAGCAGAGAGAATCGAGGTGATCAAAGACTTTTTCCAGGAGGGCAAAACGAATTCATCGGTGGGAGTAGTAGCATAATCCTAAACCAGCTGGGGTTAGTGTCGCGTGACGAAGTGGATGGGGATCGCAGAGGCAGAACCACATACCAGACCCTCGAAGCGTTCGATAAAGTAGCGCATGCCCATGACACCACTGATGTAACCGGAGTCATAACCGAAGAAGATACCACCGAAGGCAGCAAAGGCACACATCAAGTAAGCCTTGACGGTGACGGGGGCCTCGACCCGCTGGCCGTTCACCGTGCCGTCAGCCATGATGACTGTTAGGAGTTGAGCAGGCGGTGGGGATGTGATGCTCTATGTAAACCAGGAAGGTATAGACAGAGAGATAGTCACAGCAAGGGAAGTAGTATGACACAGCACAGGGTGTCGAACGAAGACACACCAAGAGATGAGGAGTGTGAAGGTCGACGGAAGAAAGGGAAGAGAGTTGCGGTGAGCAAGATGCACAAACCAACCGGAGGGGGGCTGCAGGCGATTTTATAATTTGGATCCCCCATCAGGAAGAGGAAGAGGAAGAGGGGAAGAAGTTTGCATTCGGGCCAGACCCGGACCCGGGGGAGAAAGTGGAAGGAAGTTGCCCACGGGGATTTCCCCAACCATCGGGATCGTGAGGGACTGGTGGATGCAGCGAGTTAAGTGCCCACTCACTGCATTCACTTGACTTCTTTTTGCCTTCGTCTTGCCCCGATTAGGAATGGACTCTTGCTCGGTCAACGCCGCCATCTTCAGCGATTTGCCATCGTTCCGAGGACTGCCCTAGCAGACCCTCACTAGTCTACTAGGTGTAGGTATGGTCCAGGTGCTCCTAGCATTCCTTCTCGATGACAACAGTTCCCGAGTCCAGGTTGGAGCCGAGGGAGTTCAACCCTGGATTTGTGTTTCAGTATCCACTTTGTAGAGTACAATGTGGGTGGAGGGTGGTTTTCTTTTTTCCTTCCTCCAGCCGCACATGGTACGACCGTAAGAAACAGTCTAGCACCTTATGGCATGGTTGTTACTGGTCAGCCCAACCAGCGAGACACTATATACAGTACCCCGTTCACCTATGGGGTAAATGCAGGGTATGCTCACTAAGTGGGAAGCGTAGGTGTTTGCATGGAGTAGTAATAGTAGTAGTAGTAGTAGTCGCAGTAGTACGGGGTAAGATCCCGATTCAGTCAAAAGGCGTCAACCATGTGCCAGGCGGGAGGTGCCTCGGGGCTGGCTGACTGACTGACTGACTGACTGTATGGCTCTCAGGTCCCGTCAGTCACTGCAGTGACTGTCCCGTCAGTTCCAAGTTCACCCTCTTGAGTCTCCCCCCCAACTCTATTGTTCCAACCAACGAAAGGCTCGGGTCATAACCGGCGAGCCACTCGGGCCAAGGCCCTCTCATCGCTTGACGAACCCCCGCGATGATTGGGTGGAGCGAGCTGGGGTCGGAAATTTTCCCCTACCACGTGTGCCGTCTGGGGGGTCAAGAATGTACCTAGTCGGTCTCCACCAGCACGGGTAGGATTGGGTGAACAATGCTGGATTTTTAAGGTTAGGCCTTACGCTGGGGGTCGGGGCTAACCGACTTCAGCTCCAGCCCGGGGTTACCTACGTACCTACTGGCACGTACAGTACTCCTAGGGGTTCTAGTCTAGTCTCAGACACTGGGCAGTCAGCTCCCATCACGAGTCCAATCCGGGGTTGAAATTTTTTTTTCAAGTAAGCGAAATGCCCAGACCCTGGAAACTGCAACCTCAAATGACTGAGCCCAGCCCCGGGGGAAAAACTGGACTGGAGTCTGACCACCCACTAGACTACCAGTAGATTTTACCTTACCATCTGTCTTTCTGTAACCTCTGGACTTTGGACTCTAAATTTGCCTTCTGACTGTTTACCTTCTTTGTCATTATCGATCATCGGATCTGACCAACGTGGTGCATCGTGAGAGTAGGATCTGGGGGGTGGTAGACGAGGGCAGATACTAGGTACTAAGTAGGTATTGCCACGCCACGGACTGGGGTTCAGGTCACCGCGGGGAGCAGGTCAGAAGCGAGAGAGAGAAAGAATTCGGGAGAGGGGTGGTGACATGCCAAGAGACTTGGCAATCACAAAGTGTTGCACCCGCAGGCCGCAGCAGTTTTTTTTTTTTTTTTTTTTTCTCTCTGTTTTTCCCCTTGGCACCACCACCCGACTTTTTCCCCCCTCTTCCTCCTCCCCAGGTTTGTTGTGTCCGGTGTTTGTTGTTGGTCCCCCCCCCCCCTCCTCCCCCGTTCCTTGCAAATTGCGGGGGAAAGAAACATCGGAGTTGAATCCCGTGCACTGTCTCTCAACACTTCCAGTCCATGGGTCATGACGATCCGGTGAGTGTTTTGCGTTAGGTAGCAAAAGGAAGATATGACAAGTCAATATGAACTCATTATTATTGCTGTAAGCTAAGGTAGTACTGCCTAGTGACTGTATTTCCGCTCCAAAATAGCTTACCAGCAGGACTGACCTGGATACGAAGACCATTTTCCCAAGTTCCCTCCCCAAGGCCGTGGAACAGACCTCATTGGGCGTCTTCGCGCCACCTCGTGTCTTGGCTGGGGTTTGCCGTGTGGCACACGCAACCACACACACAACCACACACACACTACGCTCCTTTCCGCCCCCAGACTTGTCCTTCCTTCCTTCCTTGCTTGCTTGTAAACCTTTGAAAGTGGGAGTCATTTCGGAGTCGGGTTCGTTCCCGGAACTGCTCCTGGCACCCTGCAAAATGGTCTGATGCGGTGTCATGATTGTGTATCCCCTCCCCAAACCACATCCCCCCAAAACTCGCATCTGGGGATTCTCTTGGCAGGTCATTTCGGTCGGCTTCTCGCATCGAGTCACGCCGCGCGCATTTCACGGAACCGAACAACGGGACTAGGTACTAACCTGGTACTAAGTCACCAAGATCAATCCATGCATTGGTGACTATCTTGGAAACCCTTGAGTCTTCTCCCGAGTCCCTAGTCCCTCCCCATCTGACCCTCTGCACAACACACCAATCAATCCTTGCATCGATCATTCCATGGTTTCAGAGCATCGGAGACAGGCAGCACCGTGACTGGTCATTATCCCGGGGAGGAAGAAGCCACCGTTGGAATCCATGCACGAGCCTCTTTCCTCGCTACCTCGTTTGGTTGCGCTGGCGGGTTTGCCTCTTGCCCGCTGAGTCCTGTAGGGCCGAACAGTTGGGCATGATCCAGCTCGAAAGAACGCCAACAGAAAAAAGAGACCAATTGTAGCTGGGGTGCGGAGAAGAGAGATAGTCCCCCGTGTTTTGCTCCACACGAACAGTCTCCAGGCTAGGGAGTCGTAAATTACAAAATTTATCGTTTGTTGCTTCGGTCACGTAAAATATAGGTTTATTGTTGCATACTTTACGTTTCAATCACGTGGTTGCTTATTAAGTAGAAAGCCAACTGGTCAAAAACTAGACTTAGCCTGTAGATTAGGCCCTTGTTTATATATATATCTAGGTATTATATAATTGAAAAATTAGGACGTTGTTTTCATACAAAAGTGTGAAATAAGGCGATGTTTTCATACTTTTCACGTTCAATACGCCACCCTACTCCAGGCTCCATCCTCACCTTGCTCTTCTTGCACTTGTCATGCGCCTACTAGTTTCAATCCTCTCATCCGAACTTTCTCCATATTACTCATTACTCCACACTGGTACAGGACTTCGAACCCTCTGGTCACATCGTATTTGTTTTGTTCTTGTCTCAAGGGAGACTGCTCCATCAACCCCATGACCCAGACAAGCTTGCGCCAATCGTTATGGCTTTCCCATAAGCTCCCCCTTCCTGCAAGTGGCCGCTGACCCACAACCACGCGACCCCCCTTGCTTGCATTTTGGTCCCGTTGCAAATGGACTAGGTGGGATTGTGTGGCAGTTGGTGGGGGAGGGTTCGTTCGTGGACGGACAGCAGACTCGGCACTTGGTGTCGGATATCATGCTCCATAGAGAGAAAAGTAGAAGTCTTGGCTAGCACAATCTCTAAAGCCTGTTTCTGGGGGTTTCGGCCACCATTTCCAATTTTGCCAGCTTGGTATTCCGTTCCAATCCTTCGAACCTGGCACAAGCCTCGAGATCGGATCCCGAATCTTGGCTGGAAAGACTGCTCGTTTGCATGCCGATCATGTGATTAGGTGGTGAAATCTTGTATTTCCCACGCCGGGGCTGCCTCTGTGGCACGCATCAGATTGACTGCTACCTGGCTCACAGGATGGGGAAAGGGGAGCTGTATTTACTCGTGTGTGTAATCCTTCACCCGTTGGTGTTGATGCACGGGCTGTCACAACGGCATACCATTTCCCGAAACCTGGGCCAAAACCTCGAGATTGCGGATCCCGACGTGATGCCGAGCAAGACCGCTCGTTTTGTTGCCGATTAAGTAATCGGAACCTGGTTTTATTCAACCCAAGGACCCGCTCTCGCACGCGTTGTATCGATTCCTTCCCACTTCACTGGGGGATAGAGCAAGAGTGGGGTCGAGTCGTGTGCACAATACTTGATTTCGTAATGTCAATGCACAGACCTTCACAGATACCTTGGAGGACAGCGAGTCCTCCAGAACATGTATTGTATGGAGTCAGCCACTATCACTTTCATGGCACCACTGGTCTGTCGGGAAGGACTCCAGCCCGAACCAAAAGAGGAGCGCACGGCCACCGGGCCATGGGTTGTGTAAGATCATGCAGATACCGCTCTACCTCATCATCATTCTTGAAAGTCGAACGGCCTGTGATCCTCGTCAATCGTTCGCTCAGCTGGTCCTCGAGGAGCTGCTGGTCCGGCAAATCGTTCAAAGTCGTAGTCAGCTCGGCCCGAATTCGAGCTCGCAGATCGTTCTCCAGCATCTTTTCGGCTAGATGGGCGTGAAAGGCCGAGCTATACGGCCCCTCGCAGTGCGGCCAGGCATGAAGAGCCATGATGGCTCGCCAACGGTCACAGAAGTCTGGCGATAAGACGGCCACCAAGAATAAGGGCGAGATAATCCCATTGTCGAACATGATCGCCGGCCGTTGGGGGCCAAAGTTCGCGATGATCACTTCAGATGTTGTGAGGATTTGTCGGCATTCAAAAGCAATTCTCTCCGTGTATGCAAGTTCGGGGAGCGGGAAGGTCGTGCGCAGACCCAAACAGAGCCAATGGAGATTGACCTTTAGTATGTCGGCGCCTACCTGGTCCCTGAGCCCAAGAGAGGCGTAATGTTGGAGACGAAAGTCCCGCATGGCCTGCTGAGCTTGATCCACCAGCGAGAGGAGTGCCAACTGCTCGCGGTACAACGAGGCATAGAGAACGGGATCATGCTCTTTATGAGACGGCCAGGCCCGCCTCATATACTCATGCGTCAGTGTCGTGAGGGGATCAAGCGCCCTGCGTCCTTCCGCAACGCTCTGGATTGTTTGCCACTGGGCTGCGGTCGAATCCAATCGAGCCTCTTCCCGAATCGCAAGGAACGGCGCCTCGCAGCCGAATTGTGTCGAATGTATGTCCAGATGTTGCAAAGCAGTGACGATGTGCCAGTCGACGGGCGATCCCTGTCGGTTCCGGAACACCGGCTTACCCTGGCGATGAAACTCATTCAGGATGCGCAGGCCACTCTGCAGGTGCAGGAAGGCTGCGTCGAACTCCCTCCACACCAAATCCAACATGACAAAGAGGATACAGCAAAGCAGTACCACCTGCGGCAACAGCGGGTCCTGGGGGTTCCGCTGCCTGAGCAAGGCAAACGAGCGCGCCGCCTGATCGGAAGCGAACAAGTTCCACGGACTCTGCTGTTTCTGCGGGCGCAGCCCCATGCCGGTGAGCTGACACTCCTGATGGGCAGCCGCCAGCGCCATCGTAGCGTGACAGACCGCCGGATCCAGCTGTGCCATCTGCAGCACTAGCTGGTGCCATAACGGGGAATCGAATGCCCCCAGGATATCCGGGATTGTGCGTCTTTGAAAGAATGCGAAACAGCGTCGTTCGTCGGCGGTGGTGATGCAGCGGATCGTGGTGGTAACCGCCAACGGCAGCTGGGGAGCCAGGATCCGCTGCCGTTGGGCGTTGTTTGGGCGAGGTAATGGGGATGGGTCGTAGCCCTCGCATATTCGGCCTGTGGAGGTGCAGTTGTAACAATGGCCAGGGGTCTCGTCGCATTTGACCCGACGTGCGCTTGCCATTCGATTAGTTTTGCTCCGATCATAATTCATGCGCATAACGGCCGCTAGCGAGGGGACCCTTACCGGCAGGTTCGACAGCCCGTGCGCGACCGTGTGCCGCCTGACCGACGTCGCTTGTAAGGAAAAATGGCTTGGGCTTCGTTGCCCTCGAGATGATACATTTCTTTCGACTTGTGAAAGAGGGCGGGGGGAGGGACGAAGGATCACAACGGACCGGTCCGTTCAACAAAAACTTGATGGATGGAGACTCGGTTAAGTGGTTGTCGGTCCTGGCTCCTCAGGAGAGTGGGTGTGAGACGGTCGCAACACTATCGCGGTTAGGTTGGCGATAATCCGTCCCCGGGCCCCATTTCTACTTGCGAGGCTGCAGTTACTCGTACTTAGTGCGACTACTCCGTAGTACTAGTACTCATGTAGTTGGTGGATGGTGGATCTTCATCTTTTCGGACACTGGACCGGGCACTCGGAATCCATTTCCAACTCGAGACGCGGCAAGTCATTTGTCAAGCCACGCTTGGCATTCTCTCCTCGATGATGTTGATCTGATGAATGCCTCGCATCGAAGTTCATCTTCGCCCCTGGCCTTCGCAGTGTGCAATGACGGGTGTAATAGGAAAAATGGTGAGTTAACAAGAAGATATGTAAGAGGAGAGATAAATGCCGATGGCAAAAGCAATTGGGGGCATGAAGTGAAGGAGGAGGTAGAGGTAGAGAGGGAGCGGAAGGCCGCCTCGGCTGACTAAGATCTGACTGATAGTTAACGAGTTAGTTGTCTCTCTGCTTAGATATAGTTATTTAACGGGAGCTGTCACCATGTAAAGTCCAATTGCAGTAGTAAGTGTTGTTTCGAAATGTCCCCCGTGAGGGTTGGTCTAGATCCTCTCCTAGATATATGAACTCCCTAAGCAGACTGCTAATATACAAACCTCCGAGCCCTATGATTCTGGCAAAAGGATACCCACGAAACTCCGAACTACACCCCGGTATCCCATGACAACCTCCCAAGCATGAGGGCAAACCCACAAACGCCGTACTAATACATACAGTAAAACAGATAAGGTTCACAACTCCTGTCATAAGCAAGTGCTCTAGGCCATACAGACATGCATTCCTCCCAGGCTCAAGTCAATCCTTGTCATCGTTCAGTAGCACCTTCAACTTCTCCAGCTTGTCCTCGCATTTCACCTCTAGCCGCATGACCACGTCCATGCTTTCCTTCCTAGTGATGAGCAGGTGGCACACCAGCCAGAAGTTGAAGCCGTTTTTGTAAAATCCCATGGACGCCCATTCGTGGTTGGATACGGCACTTTGCAGTGTTAGCCAGTGTTCGCGCCAGCGGGCTAATGCGAGGCGGATAGAACCCAGCACAGAGTCTTCCGGCGCATTCTGTGGCCGGGGCTTGTCGGGCGATGTAGGATCTGAAAGCTGGTTGGGTTGGGGCGGGGACTGGATTGGGGGCTGATTGGAACGCGTGACGGAGGCAAGAGTCATATAGGTATTTATGAAGGCGTAAAGGACTATAATGGCATTAGCAGTCGAGGAGGCAATGTCGTGTTGAATAGTGATTTGTACGCACGGTGGATGAGTATGAACATGTCAAGGATGTTCATGTTTGGAAGTATACCACTGGGATTCGTCGACGAATCTGGAGAGAGAGGGAATGACATGTTTGGGGCGTTCGATCCGTCGAACAGACTCTGAAAGGCTTCTTTGATGGTGAAGCCTCGAGAATAATGAAATCCTATGTCTGTGTATGGATGTTCTAGATTGAAAAGTGCCTCTGGGCAGGGAAAATCACAATCCATTTCCACATGCGACAAGCGACATGGGTAGTTCTGGAAGAAGCAAAAGGCACAGTCGAGAAGAGAGATGATGCAAATGGTTCTATCATGATTAGCGAGTGGTCACGATATAGCACTTTGTATGAGACAATTACCGGATGCGACACTCCGTCTGAATCCATTGCTGCTCTGAAGTAACGTCGGGGCGTTGGTGGCGACACTTGGTAAGGTTCATTCGACGAGCGACCTTCTCGATTCAGTTAGTTGCCCACTCCCCACGCTATAGGCCGGTAAAAGAACTACCTTGGTGATTTCACTAAAACGATTCTCCATGGCGCGATTGTGCGACATGCGAGAGCCTGACCAGTATTGCACAATACATATTATGAAGCCGGCTTGGAAGTTCAGGAACTGGACCCAATCATCTCCCTCAGGAGGGAGGTTGGTCCTTCCCTTGCAGAACATGGAAGCAATATCGCTTTCCGGGGAGAAAACCTCGGTCGAGAAAATGTAAAGCTCCACGAAGTCCAGCAGTTGTTTGGCAGCATATGTTTCCTGTTCATCGTTCGAATACATGGCACCCATGAATACCAATCCTGCCAATAGAGGCAACGGAACGGTATTCAACTGCAGCGACGCAAGGTGGACCATGGCACAACTCGGATGCCAGTATCTGGCATACATCCACACAAATTTCTGGATGCGCGCGGTAGTCAACAAGAAGCTAGCATTAGCGGCCAATCGCTGCTTCGCGTTAGCATCCAAGGGGACGGCCCAGGCTCGTGATAGGATCGCTTGCGAGAGTGCAGCGGCATAGGGCTGCTCCGGTCCATACGGCTGTTCGCTGGGATGCGTCACGCTAAATTGGCCTTGCGGTAGGCTCGCGCTAAACTCAGACCCTGCACTATACGGAGACGTGCCCATGAACTTGGGTGGGCCCTCGAACGGACCGTTGAAGAAGTCAAGAAAGTTATCATGGAAAAAGGAGCGTGCCGCAGGATCGGCTTCGATAAATGCCGGGGCGATATCCAGCTGATCAAGTTCCATCTGGTAGTCAATCATCGTAGACCTTGCTTCCTTCAGCCCCATCTGGGTATGATATTTCATGCCCCGACTGCGATCGCTGCAAGGAGGGAGCCGAAACTCTTCGGTAAAGCTGTCGGAGCCGCCATTCAGAAGAAAGCTGATCGATCCGCGATCGGAGGTACCGACGTAATCGTCGCGATTGGTCGATTTTGCGCCTGTGTCCAGCTCGAGACCAGTGGTTTGCTTCTTACGCTCATTGTTGCACGGAAGATTTCTCTTCTGGCAGGAACCACAAGGACTTTGCCCGTCGCATCGCAGCTTCATTGACGTGCACTAAGGAGAGAGAACCTGAATTAGAAATTATGCGCTGAGACGCTCCAGAAGCGGACAGCAGGAAAGGTAAAGAAGAAAGAAGTGACTTGCCGACTGGCAGGCATGTCGTCGCCTGCCCCTCTGCCCCGTTTCCGGGATCTTCTGGTCCCCGCGCTTGTCGCAATCCGTATAGTGGTCGCGGAGATTATCACTATGAAAGAACGCGTGACTGTCAGCATCAAAGCATACGGAATCCGCAAGACGCGGGGTATGCGGGACCGAATCAGATACAGCGCCCCGGGACATACGCACCAGCGCGCGAACGACTCATTGCAAAAAATGCATGAGTAAGGCTTGACACCGGAGTCTATCGGAAACCCAAGAGTTCGTCCAGAATCAGTGAGCTGTGGTGTGCGGGAACGGGCCCAGAGACAAGCAATGACCGGGGGTGTGGCAACAAGGGAGTGATTGGACTTACGTCGGAGGTGATGGCGTTTGAGATGGTCAATGCGCGTGAAACCTCGCTGGCAGATGGTACAACAGAAATGCTTGCTTGAAGCAGACTTCATGGTAAGGAACTAGTGCGCATCGAGGAGAAATGGAAGGGTTTGAGCCTTTGGAGGGGGTAAATGAAGGTGGAAATATGGGGTAAAGGAGGGGAGGGATAACGGGGGGAGGGGAGGGGGATCGGGGCCAAGGGCAGATCGGGAGCGGGCGGTGGAAACTCGGATGGAGCTGAAGGTGATGATGCAGGCAGTGGAGACGTCCGCGGTGCCGGTAAAAGCGCGCAAGAAGCCCGTTCGATCCAGAGGGAACGACACGTCTGAAGTGGTAGTCTAGTCTGAAGAGAGTGGGTGGAGATGACTGAAAGGAGAATGGATGGATGTCTAGAATGAAGAAGGTATTGAGACAGGTTCAGTCATTCTGAAACAAGTACAATGGAAAGAGGAGGTCAAAAGAGAGAAGGATGGATCTTTAAAAAAGAAAGAGTCTTGGTTGACAGACAGGTTGGATTCTGGAGAGGTGGATTATTATTGACTGACTGACTGACGGACGGACGGACTGACTGATTGACTGCTGGTGGTGGAGGTGGTGGAGGTGGTGGAGGTGGTGGAGTACTTGTTCGTTTCTGCAGTTCTAGTCTAGTACTTCGTAGACTACTAGTTCTGCTGCTCCAGGCTCAGGCTCAGGCTCCGGCTCCAGGCTGCCAGTGGCTGGAGCTGGAGGGGCTTCCGTCACGCCCGTCGATTCTTCACCTCAGTTTCCTTCCCGCGCTCGATAAAGTCGCTGGTTCGCCTGCACACGCTAGACCGTTTTGGTTCCCAGATCCGCCCACTGCAGTTGACTGGCACTGACTGGCACTGACTGGCACTTTTGCACCCCCACAACTTCCTTCCACTCCGACTGGGAAAACCTGACAATCAGACAATGAGCCCGACAATTAAGCCTCGACGTTTACGCAGAGAAACCTTATTTCCTTATTTCCTTATTTCTCTTTTGCTTCGCTCGCATTATTCACCTCCCCCGGTTCCCATCCCCCCCCCC
>KZ825627.1:0-61872 GCA_003184685.1 Aspergillus indologenus CBS 114.80
GGGGGAGGGGGGGGGGTTATATTTGAACTGGCTTGATCCTGATTGGAGATTGCATGAGACATTCGTATTCTGGATGTTGGACATATAACTGGGGCCTCCTTCCGCCTGGCGGTACGGTCCCTTCCATATTACGACTTAAGTTCTTCTCACGCACAACATCTCCTGTGTTTAGTACATAAGAAGGCTCAACGAGGACTCCAGATGGAAAAAGCGAAATTATACCTCGGTTGTGCCTGACATTCGTTCGAGTCGAAAAGCCGGAAGGTGAAGATATCTCATGCCCAGAGAGATCAACGTTCGGTCTCTGGGCGGGCCAGTCTCGGTTCTGGTTCTCAGAGTGATGATCGGGACCTTTAACCTTTGTCAGTGGATATTCATGCTGATAATGTTAGGATCCGTTGATAGCCATGGGTGGATAAGATGTTGGGCTCTACCACCTTGTCAAGTGGTATGAAAGGCGCAGTATCCAGACGTGGGTTTTACCTCTTACGCAGAAAGGTGCAAGGTCCAATGGAGCCCTACAACTTCCCTATGGAGAAGAAAGGATCACTTGCCCCGCGCATTAATAAGTTCAATAGGTCCGCAGATCACCTGATTCATGGGGTGAATCAGGGATTGCGGGTTATGTTGGCCAAACGGCTATCATTTTAATGAATCCTATTGTTCCATCCTTCCAAAAGGCTTTTGTTCGTAATTGTCACGGGGTTTATCCGGCCAGCTAGCTGAGAGCGTACGATCATCAATTTGCCAACATTAATGGGTCTGGCAATTGACGCCTACTGAGCAGGCCTGATTACAGTCCTGTACAAAGTCACATCGAGTACTACTGATATCATAACAAAAAACGACAGCAACAAAATAGCTATCGCAGGAATGTCGCTTTACTAAGAAAGGTAGTCAAAATCTATGGCTGAGTAATAGATCAATTCATCTGCCCTTGGTATACACACCCATATTCTGGTGTTTTATGATTATTATTCCCCGTCAGACTAAGTATATAAAACCAATATGCATTTGGTCAGTTTACCTTGGATTGGGTTACTAATGATTAAAGAAGGAGACAAACATGTCATTCAACTCTAAGTCAGTATATGTTCAGAACTCCACCGCAAGGATGCAACTGCCACCCAAAACACAACATAATTGCAACCCATTTTGACATTGTGGCTATGCCCCCGTGTTTTTCAACCTCATCATCTGATTCTCGATCCAGAAAGGATAATCCCGGGCTCAAGAGCCAACAGTTGTTCTGGAATACGGGATGCATGCGCCTTATCGTCGTACAAAGATCTGGGTTAGCACGGCAGCCTCGCACGGGTGGAACAATCTAGAATAGCATCATGTTCGTATAATTCGCGAAAGAGAATTTCATTCCGAGGCATTCGCCATGAAAGCTTTCTATTTTATTTCCGAGTCACGGGTGCAAATATAGTCAGCAGAACCGGAGACTCTCGTGATTGACTTCGTTGACGACTTACTCGTATTCCGCTTATAGACTTCAACCAGCATAGTCCTTGAAGGCTTCATTCACAGCCATCGGGTGCTCAGCTAAGCTCGAGAAGAAGATGGGTCTTCCTGGTAGAGATTGCAATTACTGTCCACTAGGAGAATTATGTCGAGGTCTGCCTTCGTCGGCGTGCAATTGCATAGATAGATTGGCAGCCTGATCAGGGAAAGACTTTACTTATGAAGGTTCCGCACCGCAGCTCGGCGCTGGCAGATCAATGAGCGAGTATAGAGTTTACATAGAGCTACAATGTCTATTTTATCTTCTACTATGCTTATCATCTGGCTTCTACTGTTTCTCACAGCCAGAGAGACGAGTTCCACCCCGACCCGTCGCTCGCAGGACTGCCGCTGTCTGCCAAGCGACGCCTGCTGGCCTTCATTCCACGAGTGGGATGTCTTCAACCGCACCGTCAACGGGCATCTCATCCAAATCCGACCAGTTGGCTCGGTCTGCCATGGCAGGGAATATGATCCAGCGCGATGTGCTTTCGCCAGGAACTCCACGCATGACTCCCTTTGGCGCATCGCAGAAGCAGGTATTTACTTTATACTATTTCACTTCTACGAACGGCATAGCAAGTTAATATTCGTCGAGAGACGTATCCACTGACCCGGTAATCCTCTGCAGGCGCACTTCAGTCAGTGACCTGGGAAACACAGCAATACCACAACGGAAGCTGCTTCGTCGACGCGCCTCGCACTATCCCCTGCAGCCAGGGCCGCATTCCTGTGTACGGGATCCTCGCGCACTCCGCCCAGGACATCCAGAAAGCGGTGCGGTTCGCACGCCACCACAACCTGCACGTTGCCATCCGCAACACCGGCCACGACGGGATCGGCCGATCGAGTGGGCTGGGATCCTTCCAGATCAATGTCAGTCTTTTGAAGAAGATGGAATTCCTGTCAGACTTCGTCCCACAGGGTGGAGACACGTCTCAAAGGTCGGCGGTCACCCTCGGCGCCGGGGTGTTAGGGCTCGAAGCCCTAGCCGCCGGCAAGAAAGAAGGCGTGAACATGGTAACCGGCACGTGTAGCTCTGTCGCTGCGACGGGCGGGTTTGTGCAAGGCGGCGGGCTGGGCTTCCTGGGCCCGGCGTATGGAATTGCTTCGGATAATGCGTTGGAGTTTGAGGTTGTTACTGCTGAGGTGCCTCCCCCCATCCCTTATACCTGGCCTCCTGGTGCCGTGTGATGAGCGCTAACGAAGTCCCCTCATGCTAGGGTGATCTGGTCGTCGCAAACGAATACCAGAACGAGGACCTCTTCTGGGCCCTGCGCGGAGGAGGCGGAGGCACGTTCGGCGTGGTCGTCCGCACCACGATCCGCACGTACCCTGACGTCCCAGCCGTGCATTTCCTCCTGACGGCGGATCTTCCCCGGCTGCAGAATGGAACCAGTGGCAGTGGCGATCAAGCCATCTGGGCCATCACCACTGAGCTTACCAACCTCCTCCCCGCGCTGAAACGCATGGACAACAAGACCAGCGCTATCATCGTGCCGCGGTTCCTGCAGGATCGCGCGGGGCTGGAGGCACACGTTCTCTTCGTCAACACCACGGATACAGATTCGATAGAGCAGCACCTCGATGCGATGCATAATGCTCTCGAAGCTCAGGGTCTATCCTCGGCGTACACTTCCGAGTTGACCGTGTACCCCGAGATGTCCACCTGGCTCAATATCCCGCGCCAGCTAAATGGGGGAGGCTACGGACTGGTCGAAGGATCGGTGTTGATCTCCGAGGACCTCTTCTTCTCGCCGAATGGGACATCCCATATCATGGACGTGCTATCTCATTTGGAATACATAGTCGGAGACTCAGTAGAGATCCTGATGTCAGTCGGAGGGCGAGTGAAAGCCAACAAGGACGTCGTCGACAGCGCCTTGCTCCCTGGGTGGCGCGAGGCTGAGCTGCTGCTAACGATCCGACGTGCTCTCCCACCAACGTCCTCGACAAAGACTATGGTGAACAGTCAGTTGCCATTCGTGCGCGCTCTGCAGGTACCGTCGCTTGGGGTGTACTACAATGTCGTCGACATCGAGCAGCCGAACTCGCGTCGGGCGTTTTGGGGAGACAACTACGAACGGTTGTACGCGATCAAGCAGAGGTGGGATCCGGAGGGGTTGTTTATTGTGCGGATGGGGGTGGGGAGTGAGGACTGGGATGATGAGGGGATCTGCCGGGTGTAGTTTGTGGTCTAGAGTGTTCATGGGGTATTGTTGGGTTCGGCTAGGAGACGCGTGGCGGACCGGTACGATGCTGACGCAGGTTGTGTGACTGGACTTTAGATAGCTTACTGTTTGGTATTTTTTTAGGTAGCACAGCGGAGTAGATGTAGGCATGTCAAACACTGGAGTTGACCAAGCTTGCTGCGATCGCAGTATCTTTGTACCTAGAATTACGCAGGACTACAGTCGTAAAGCCTCTCTATCCCGAGCCATACATTTCTGTCTAGTATTTATCGTGCGGCATTTTCAACAATCTTCCATGGAGACCTCCGCTGGAGACATTGCTCGAAAACATTCTACCAGATTGAGACGAACAGAGTGCTTGATTTAAATCCTGTCGGCGACGGACCGGAGGCCTAGTACTGTAGACAGCCGACAGCAAGAAATCAAGGACCATGAAACTAATTTCCAACACTCGGTCCTGAACTACCAGGCACAATTCCCAGCTGGATGCGTCACGATCGGGGCAGTAAAAAGTATATGATTAAAATGCATTCTTGATTATTGAAGGATAGAACCGAAGAGAGACACATATCCAACCGGAAAGCAAAATCCAATGCCACAGTAGAGTAAATCAAAAACAGCCACCCCACAAAATCACTGAGCCATCAAAGACTCCGGTAATACACAGTTGTATACGGCCCCTTCTTGGGGGAATAGGAGAACGACAGCCAGACCTGGATATCCGTCGTCTTCTCCAAATCGCGAGTCGGGCTGCGTGCAAGATGATGTCAGTACGTAATTCATATCGCTCACCAGCAGTATCGAGAAATCATCAATAGCAAATACACGGGTACCCAGTAGAAGAAAGAAACAACTCACAAGCAAGCAACCATATTCTCGCGATACATGCGCGCCTGCTGCGCCCACCCGAGCCTCTCAAAGAACGCCCCCACCGCGTCGATGACGGCAGTCTCCGTCATCCCAAACAGCGGGAAATACACCTTGGGCACGGGCCAGGGATTGCCAGGATGGATCTCGTAGTTGACGATGATGAATTGCTGATCGTAGTAGAACTGGGGCTTGGAGCTGCTCGTTTCCGCAGCTGCTAGCTGTTGGCCCGTCGCGGTGATCTTCCCAACCGACCCGCGATCCCCCGCTTTCGGTGCACAGGCGAAGGGAAGATGATACCCCTCGCGGATCTCGAGGATCGACCACAGCTCGCGCAGGATCTCCAGCCCCCGTTCGATGCCGGGACAGTCGTCCTCCCGCAGCCGGCCACCCAGCGTCCACAGCTCGCCCAACCGGTCAGGATTCACGATGTAGTCGTGGATGTAGAACTTGAAGCGCGTGCGCGCGATGTCCACCAGGTCGCAGCCGAACTGGATCATGCCGCGCGGGTGGAAGGAGGTCGGGGAGGCGGGAACCATCGCGTCCGGCGTGCCCTGCCCCTCGTCCAAAAAGGCCTGGATGGGCTGCAGGCCGGCTTCAAAACGGCGGGTGGCACCCTGGTCTACTTTGCGAACGGCGTCGAGGGACAGCGTCGACGCTGGGGTGTCGGTCGCCATCGACTTGCTGACGACAAAGGTGTACAACTTGACGGTCATCTTGCCCTCCTTGCGCAGATCCAGGGCGATGCCGCTCTGGGTTTTGAAGACCGGGGGCAACGGGCTTTCTGTGGACAGCAGCCGGTCTTCTTCCTGCTTCGTCAGGGTGAGGTCGCTGACGAGTTGCTGGTAGAGTGGGAGGTCGAGATCGATGCCGTCGATTTGGGCGTATCGGGCGAGGACCTCCGGGGTGGCGAGTCGATTGAATGGGTCTCTGCCAGGGATCCCGGCGAGGTAGCCTGTTGGTTGAAAGGCGAGCCGGATGATGCAACCTGACTCCTGGAAGTTCTGGCTGAACTCGAGGTTGAAAACGCCCCGGTACTGGTTGGGGCGCGGGTTGGTCGGGGATGGACCCAGTGCGGGCACGACGTGCTGGGCGAAGAAGGCCAGGTACTGGTACTGTTTGTGGACCTCGTAGTCGGCGTTCTGCAGCATCTGGGCGAGCACGGGCGCCGCCCGATGCCACCAGTCGTGCTCATCGTGGTTTTGGAAGAGGAGGCATTGGCTCAGGGTGTGGTATGGAGACGGCGCGGTTGGTAGTTTGGTGGCCATGATGTGGAGTATTCTATGCTATGGTGCTGGATGCAATCAACCCTGTGTCGGTCAATTTGATGAGGCGGGGCAGGGGCCTCTATTCTTTGTGGCAGATATGAAGCAGTTTATATCATCTACATGAAGCCAGATAACTTGAGTCCGAGGCCGGACGAGCATTAGGTCCCCTCTCTTGATGTCGTGAGGGATGTTGGTCTGCCTGACCTGACATTGTTCCAATGCCGAGCCTTGCAATCTGCCCTCGTGAACATGCCAGCCAATGAAATTGTCATATAAACGAGTTGAGACATTAGGCTGGCTGAGTCGGCTCAGCCCTCGGAGAATTCACTCGGCTTGTTAGGCTTGATGGAGATATATTTTGCCGCCAAGCGATTCTACCAAGGGTGTGTTTCGTGGACAAATGGTCGCAAGCAACCATGAAAACGAAGTCAAAGAATAGAAACAGACAAATCAGTAACGCCAAGCACATGCAAAGAGAACAGGATTGGTATGACATCGTATGCAGGGTCTCAGGGGACCCCACGTGTAGAAACAACTCAGGGTATGCAAGGCCATACGAATCTAACAGGAGCGAATGATTGCACTGACTGACAGCACTGGTATAACGAAAACAAACCCCTCGTGTCGGATAATATCCCACCGTATGGATCGTGTCATGCCATCTATTTCAACTCGGGCCACGTTTTCATATTGCTTTTTGCATCCAGTCAACGTACGTCGTACCGCTCGTATAAATGTGCCCCTCCGCCTCCCAACACGTTCTTTAGATCCATGATCCTCTCCACTCGAGCCTTTGCAGTTGGCGTTGCACACACTCGGTTCTTCATCTGAATCTGGGAAGTCGTGAAACAGGATCTCGTGTAAAGTGAATGGATCATTATGACGATGAGGGAAACAATCCCGGGAACCATGCCGCGGTGGTCTGCCAACTTACACTATCACAGGATTTCTCACGACTTCGTCGATGGCTCTAGCGACATATACGACGTTCTTTGTGCTCACTGCTCTCGACAAAATTAGAACATCCAAGATCATTAACGACTGCGAGCCGTGCTCGTATTCGGATTGAGAAGTGTCTCGGACGCAGTGTAACTTACAGCCACAGATCGATATTCTGCCAGACTTCAGGAGGTAAATGTGGTATTTGGTTTTGAGGACCTCGACCTGCGCCGGGGTTAGGCCGGTGTAGCAGAACATGCCGTTCTACGAGGGACAGCAGGTTAAGTCAGATACGTGTGACGCGATCAATGCTGAGAGGGGGTCCGACCTGGTCAACGATATGCCTCCACGAGCCTGGTGCTTCAAGCCGCATCAGCTCACTGTACAGCGCGTGTCGCATAGCTGTCAGACGCTGACTCATTGTTCTCAGATTGCTTTTCCACTGCGCACTCAACGCGGGATCAGAAACTATCCTCTTGATGATACGACTCCCACCGGTGGGAGCTACCGAGTACTCGCTGCGAATGAGATGGCAAAGGTTGCTGGCGATGACATCAGGGCGGTTCCGCGTTCCTTGCCCAAGAACATAATGAAACGCGCCGACTCGTTGCCCGTACAGACCGAAGTTCTTGGACAGACTTTGTGCGACGCAGAAGTCGATGTTGGGTTTCTCGGTTAGGAAGTGCCGGATCGGCCAGCTGTCCTTGTAGGCGGACCCAGACACGAGGCCCTGGTACGCGCAGTCAAAGAAGGGGAACAGACGCTTGGCTTCTACCAAGTCTGCCAGGGCTTTCCATTGCTCTTTGCTGGGGTCCACCCCCGTCGGGTTGTGGGCGCACGCCTGAAGAAGAATGACATCCTGCTCTTGCGCTTCAGACTCGAGCGTGGACATCATCCCGGCAAAGTCGAGGGAGTGAGTGGAAGACGAGTAGTAAGGATAACTCTTACAGGGAACGCCGACCAGCTCCCAGATTCTCCGGTGATTGTCCCACGACGGGTCCGAGAGCCAGACAGCTCGGGGCTTCAGATGTGTTGCCAGGAATAGGGCCCCGAGGTGATTCGCGCCAGTACCTGCGATGGTCTGGACGGAGGCGATACGCGCTTTGGTCTCGCCTTGCTTCTCCCGAAAGAAGGAATGGTTGTTCAGGCCAAAGAGCAAGTCCCTAGCCAGCTCGAGGAAGGCCACATCACCTTGGATAGACGTGTACTCATGCCGAGAGAGGTCGGCCTCTGCCAAGAGCTGTCTCTCGGCTTCCTGTACCACTGGTAGAGGCCACGGCTGGTTGTCGTTTGTGCGATAGGCTCCCAGGCTGAGATTGACCTTGCGTGGGCTGTCGTCCGCTGCGTAGGCGCCGTTCAGCTCGAAGATTTCGTCCGGGGGCATTGAGGTCAGGGTATTCACCATGCTCATGATTGGAGTTGGACAGGTCCTGCTGTGGGTTGGGGTTTATTGGTACTTTGCTCAATGGGGAAGGCCGCTCAATAGAGAAGCTAAAATCACTAGCACAGGGAAGGTGGGTTGGCAATGGGTGAGTGTTGGTTATATAGCTTAAGAAGATTCAATATGGGCTTGAGCTGGCGAATTGATACCTCTGGAAGTTTTATGCTACCTAACAATCCGATTTATGCATACGCATAGCTCTTTATTCTACGCTGTGCTTGTGCCGGTAATCAATTAGACCAGGATTCAACTGGCGTTGGTGGAGGCAGGTTCATTTGCACAATAGATTGCTGCCTTGAACAACATTCTTCTTGATATTTGAGTGTGTCTATCTTGTAATCTTTTCCCTCTACTCTTGCTAGTTGCACAATGGGCGGCCTAATCTAATGCTGTTACAATTTTTCTTCAGCCATACTGAGGGAAGGGAGACGGTTTGAATTACGAGGAACAACTTTCAGTCGACGATGATAGTATACCATATATTGTCCAGAATATTACCCTCGTGTTGCGAGAGACACCCCATTGGGGAGTCCAATTCTTACCACGCGATGCGTTGCAGTGCCTTCGGAGGTACAATGACAACCCGCAGCTTGATAACCTAACTCGTCATCAAGAATGAACAGTCTCAGAGCATGCAAGCAGGTCAGTGTAAATTTCGAGATCCTGAGAGTTCAACGATGGGAGGTCGTATTCGTGGTCGATAATGTGAGACCATTTCCCTATTTCAGACACTCCATAACAAATTGATCGAGATGAGTGAGCCTTCAAAATGCGGTGTCATCACGGCCAACCTGTCAAATCAGTGACTTGAATCTGCACATACTCGTCTCAACAGCATGAAAGGGAGATATTTGAAGATCAGCCTAGGACATCGCCGAGCCGCATTTGATGCCGTGCCCACGTCCGGGATTTGCTAGCGCTGGATGACACATTCGGAGTCAAGCGAGTCCGTAGGTACATGCTGTCGCTGACGGGAGATAAGCTTTCAGGATTTGGGGTATCCTTGCCTTCTCCGCATCGTTGCTTACAAATTACACGAGAGTTGCTTCGTCGTGCGACGTTGCTGACTTGTTCGAAGACTCCATTGACCAGACGTGGCTAGCTGACCATTGACAACATACTCCCCGACGATTGACAGGCAAGTCATGATTTTGCAGAATTCTCGAACACGCCCAGAAGGATGTCTCGTATGTGCTCATGAGTTGGTATCACGTCGGGTCTACTGGTCAAATCGCTTCAAGATAGAAATATCCCTCAAGCTAAGTGGCAAGTTTCATGCGCAAGGATGTCCCCTGCAATTTTACGGAAGAGGTTACACATGTTGGGCTGATTTGATATCAAGTTCATTCGCGAAGCACAATCCACGACGCTGAGTGTAAAGGCGCACAACATGACAGCGGCAAATCCCGGGCACAACACCCTACCACTAAATGAGCAAGCCGATATCAAATCTTACTCTCCATAGTATGTCGCAATCGAGTAACCCGCCCTCCCAAAGTCACCCTCAGAAGGCATTGATGGGCAGGTGCTCCACAACCCTCCGCTCCGCAATCCGCCATCCCTCCGCGCCCTTCACCAGACGATCATCGTAGTACCCATAGATCCTCCGCGGTGTCCGGCCAGGTTCCCCCGGGAAGAAGTGTATGCCGATGGCGTAGGTCCGAGCGGTCGCAGTGACGGGACTTTGCAACTGGATGACCTGCGTGCCCGAGCAATGGTACGTCATGACACCCTGGAAGTGTGTTTCCATGAGGCCCTTCAAGCCATCAATGCCTTGGAGTGTGCCCACCGGCGGTGGATAATGAATCACGGCGTCCGGTGCGAACGCTTCGGTCAACAGGCGGGGATCGGCTTGGTCCAGGGCGAGTGGCCAGTGAGCGATGGCGTTGCGAATGAGGTCGTGGTCGGAGACGGACATTATGCCTCGGTAGTAGCAGTAGCAGACGGGTGAGGAGGGCGAGGCTGTGAAGAACTGTCAAAAAATAGTATCACTATCGCCACTTTCAGGCGAGCTAAATGCTTCTAACTCGTCTTGCTCTGACCGCTACTCTTATATCACTTCTTCCATGGCGCACGATTCAGACGGCCGCGTGACTCCTGCCAGAGCGAGTCGTGCGCAGCATCCAACCAACTCGAGATACTCGGATACTCACAATCGAACGGTTACACATGAGGCTGAAAGGGTCGTAACATCGGGGCTTGTTGTTCTATTGACACTGTGGATTTGTAATCGAATACGATCGAAGCCTTTTCGCTGTGCTTCTAGAGGTTACATCACGAGAATTCGTAGGGAACAACACCCTGGTGTCCCAACGTCATGGCGATACCTGGCATGTAGAAGTCCCAATGGGGTCGCGGATATCGGCCTGTTATGCGTGCGTACCAAGGTATATCAAGGATTCAAATCCCACCCATGTGCACTTGGCATGCTTTCTTGTAACGCTCCACTTTCATCGTTGTTCGTGCAAAAGCTTGGCTGGCAGATTTTCTTTTCCGCCCGTCTCGAATCCAAGGATTGTTCAGAATCTAACACATCCACCAATCGAAGCACTTAGGTAGGTAGGTACCTATCCTAAACTTGACCTCCGAATACAGTCTAGCTAATGGTATTTGTCCTATCCCTCAGTGATCATGACACAGACACTTCAACAAGCTCTGGAAGCTGCTGCTGCCAGGCCGGATGCCGGGGCACTGTTCATCTACCCGCTCGGGAATCCCAACGAGCCGGTGGAGATATCCTATGCCCGGTTGCTGCATCTCGCGCGGCAGGCAGGCTCTGCTCTCCAATACAAACCCGGATCTATCGTCCTGCTGCATTTCGATAATCACTGGGACCGTGTACTATGGCTCTGGGCGTCTCTGCTAGCCGGGTATATACCCGTGATGTCGACGCCGTTCCCCGACAACACCAACCGACGGCTGGCCCACCTGGAACATCTGGCTCAGCTCCTTAGCACGCCGGCATGTTTGACCTCCACCAGACTCCTGCCTGTATTCGAGGGCCAAGAGTCGATTGTACCTACATGTGTTGACAAGCTGCACGTGGAGGACAACGACATGCACTCCTTGGATGATGGAGTTAGGGCTACTGCCCCGAACCCTCATCCGGATGCGACTGCCGTGCTGATGCTCACATCCGGGAGTTCAGGGAGCTGCAAAGCGGTTGCCCTCACCCACGAGCAGATCACTGCGGCTGTCACTGGCAAGCATGGCATCATGCCCATCGCCTCGTCCACGACATTCCTGAGCTGGGTCGGACTGGACCACGTGGCTGGGCTGGTCGAGATTCACCTGCAAGCCATCTTCACGGGGCACAGTCAAGTCCTCGTCGAGGCACCAGATGTTCTGATGGACCCTGCACACTTGCTCGGCCTGATCGAGCGACATCGCGTGGCCTGGACATTCGCGCCCAACTTCTTCCTCGCGCGAATGCATGCTACGCTGCAGCAGCAAAAGCAGGAGGAGCAAAGCCCTCGGAACCATAGCTGGGACCTGAGCTCTCTGCAATACCTTACCTCCGGCGGCGAAGCCAACACCACCCAGATGTGCGAAGAAGTTGCAACCCTGCTCTCTCGCTACGGGGCACCAGGCAATGTCATTGTCCCCGGCTTCGGAATGACCGAGACCTGCGCTGGAGCGATTTTCAACACCCAATTCCCCGAGCACGACAAGCGCCACGGCTACGCGATCGCCTCGCTGGGGCGATGCATGACCGGAATCCAGGCTCGAGTTACTGATGGCAGCGGGGCTAATCTCCCGTTGCCAGCCGGCACACTGGGCCATCTGGAGGTGAGCGGGCCAGTGGTGTTCCGGAGCTATTTCCGCAACGAAGAGGCCACACGGTCCTCCTTTACGAGCGACGGGTGGTTTGTTACGGGAGATCTGGCGATGATCGATGACACTGAGCCCGGCCATCTGCTCCTCAAAGGCCGGGTGAAGGATGTCCTCAACATCAACGCCATCAAATACAACCCGACCGACATCGAAGCCGGCCTGTACGAGGCGGTCCCGCAGCTGACGTACGGCTCGGCGTGCTGCTTCTCCTCGCTCCCACCGGACGGACACACGGAGGAAGTCGTCATCGTATATCTCCCCTCGTACGAGCGCGAGGATCTCGACGCCCATGTACAGACGGTTCTCGCCATCCGACAGGCATGTCTGGAGATGACCGGTTCTCGACCCCAGGTCCTGCCTCTGAGTCGCACCAGCGTCGCGAAATCTTCGCTGGGCAAACTGCCACGCGCACAGATCAAGGCAGCGTATGAGCGGGGCGAGTACCAGAGCGCCGCCGAGGAAAGCGCGGAGCGCTTCGCCCTCTTCCGGAAGACCACCGACCAGGAACCCCGAGACGAGCTGGAGCGCCAACTCCTCGCCATCTTCATCCACTCGGTCGACCACGCCACGGAGGAGGAGTTCGGAGTGCAGACCTCGATCCTGGATCTGGGGATCACCTCGATTGAGCTGATCAAGCTGAAGCGGCACGTGGAGAGGGACCTGACCTGCATGCAACCGGGCAGCATCCCACTGAGCACGTTGATGCGCAACACCACCGTCCGGGATCTGGCCGACGTGCTCCGCGCATCCACCTCGGCCTCATCCGCAGCACCAACCTCAACATACGACCCCGTCGTCCCCCTGCAACGCCGCGGGTCCAAAACCCCAATCTGGCTCGCCCACCCCGGCATCGGCGAGGTGATGGCCTTCATGAACCTCGCCAAGTACTTCACCGACCGACCCATCTACGCCCTGCGCGCCGCGGGGTTCAACGACGGCGAAGTCTTCGCCACCTCGCTGAGCGACATGGTCCAGCAATACCACGCCGCAATCAAGCGCCACCAGCCCCAGGGCCCCTACGCGCTGGCCGGGTACTCGTACGGGGGGATGGTGGCATTCGAGCTAGCCAAGCTCCTCGAGCGCACCGGCGACACGGTCAAATTCCTGGGCTCGTTCAACCTGCCGCCGCACATCAAGGAGCGCATGCGGCAGGTCGACTGGAAGACCGCGCTGCTGGATCTGTGCAACTTTTTGGAACTGCTCTCGGAGCGCCAACGCGTGGAGCTGGGTAGCGAGCTCCACGATGCCACTGACAGGGACAGCATCCTGGCTCGTGTTCTCAGTCAAATTGACCAGGACAGGTTTGCGGAGCTGGCCCTCTCCCCCGCCGCCTTGGCGAACTGGGCCCATGTGGGACAGAACCTGCATTATCTGGCGGTGGACTACGAGCCCTCACCGTCGGTGGCAAGTATGGATGTCTTTTACTGTAACCCGATCAAGGAGGTGGCGTCGGGGAAGGAGCAGTGGTTCAACGAGTTTATCAGTCTGTGGCGGGACTTTACGCGGTCGGAGCCGCGGTTCCATGAGGTGCAGGGGTCGCATTATACGATGATCTCGCCGGAGAATGTGTTCGGGTTCCAGAAGACGATGAAGGCGGCGTTGAGTGCGAGGGGGCTTTGAGGGGTTGTTTGGTGAAAGACAACTTGGTGGATCGAGTGGATGCGTTCCCAGAGTGATCAGGTTGTGTTACATTCTTTGATTCTGTCTTGATGCTTGTTTATTGTCCGTGGACCGACTTAGTTCTGGTCGGCCGGGGCGACTTATAGATTGCAGATGTCTTTACAACTACGTCGTATGTGTGCAGTCCGAGCTGGTAAGGCTCACTACCTTCCAGCTGTTGTCTTTCAAATCGCGCAGTATGCTCAGGCACACTTGCTAGCAGAGTAACCCGATTGCAATATATGTAATGAGCCTGATCTAGAGACAGGATGCAAACATAGTCCTAAGCACAAAATAGTCCCCAGGAGCAGAGAACAACAGCAAAGCCACTAAACAAACAAACACCCCTCATCTAGTGACCGTGACCCAATGGTACTTCGCTGACAACCCAAAGAATTCGAGGGGAAGAGTATGACATCAACGATCTCTCCGGGACCGTACCGTGCTGTCGGATAAGATAAGGTCGCGATAAGATAAGCTCTCCGCAGCCGAAATCTCCGAGCCGGGGAGAAAGCGACGTCATCGATCTATGGTACGAGTACCCCGCCTGCTGGAATCCGGATTTCCCTTTCAGTCACCCAGTGATCAAGCATACCAATTAGTCATCCCCTGCAGCGGTGCATCTCTCATCGTCTCGGAAAACGCTTCCTTGTTCTCGCAGACATACAGCCCGAGTGCCCACCACGAGCCCACCACCTCACCCCAAAAAAAAATGGGTCTCACAGGCACCTCCCAGACCTGGGCCGCCAAGCTCCTACGCGGCGTCGGCCGCGCCGCGATGGGCACGCTCACGCGCTCGCACCCCGACGAAACGGCGAAATGGCCGTCGCGCGACGCGGGGCGCACGATCAAGGTGCACATCTACCGGCCGCCCGCGGAGAGCCTGCCGTCGCCCAGCCCGGTGCTGATCAACATGTGCGGCAGCGGGTTCATCCTGGCGGGCCACGGCACGGACGACGAGTACTGCCGGTTCATCGCGACGCACACGGGGTACACGGTGGTGGACGTGCAGTACCGGCTGGCGCCGGAGCACCCGTTCCCGGCGGCGTTCCACGACGTCGAGGACGTGATCCAGCACGTGCGGCACGACCCCGGCGCCTACGACGGGGGCCGCGTGGCGCTCTCCGGCTTCAGCGCGGGCGCCAACCTGGCGCTGGCCGTGTCGGCCGTCCGCGAGTGCCCGCCCGACGCGGCCGCCATCTTCGCCACCGTCGCCTTCTACCCCTCGTGCGACCTGGCCGAGGACTTCGCCGACAAGGCCGCCCCGGACGACGCCACCCGGCTCAAGATCCCCGCCGGCCTGTCGCGGTTCTTCCATCGCTGCTACTTCCCGGACGGCGACGCCGATGCCGACGACCCCCGCATCTCGCCGGCGTTCGCCGCCCCCGAGCGCTTCCCCCGCAACTTGGCCGCCATCACCGCCGCGCAGGATCCCTATGCCCCGGAGATGGAGCGCATCGCAGCGGCGGTGGAGGCGTTGCCCGGCCGCAATGTCGTGCTCAAGCGCATGGAGCACTGTCCGCATGGGTGGGATAAGCGCGCCAAGGAGGGGACGGTGGGCGCGGCGGCTAAGCAGGAGGCGTATGAGCTGGTGGCGCAGTTCTTGAATTCGATATGAGACAATGCCTTGGAACCGTGAGTTTTGATTTGTTCGTTGTTGATATTGTAGATTTCGGGTGTACTGTATATGGGTGGAGGAAGCGTGGACTGTTCTCGATTTGATGAGCTGTTAGATTTGTCTGATACACGGAATGACTGATGTATATGCTACTTACACAGCCGTGTTTGTCCAGTGAGGGGGAGTCCGGTCCGCCTGGACGCAGCCTCTCACGTCACACACGCAACTATGCCTTATCGTATTCATTCTCTGCCTGTGCTGTAAGATGCTTCCAGCGTAACAGAAGCAGCAGTAGCATCGGCAACAACCAACAGCCGGCACTGACCTCCTCCCAGAAGGGTCCGATATATTTCACATCCTCAGACTTCGTCTCCTGTTTTCGATAGACGCAGATATATGATACACAGCGAGGGTGAGGACCCCTGCCAGTAGGGCTGGCGCTCGAGGCGGGTCAAACAGACGTCTCAGCATCTACCCGACTCTCTCTCAGTTGTGGGGTGCACTCGTGCTGAGCTCGTTGATCCTGCTACCCTTAGCCGAGATAAGTAGTTCCATTAACCTGCTATAGCGCACCGCGCCTCCAATCTGTTGGCCTATGAGTTGCGCGATACGCAAGATGTGTGCGTTTGTGACTCGCACCCTAGCCATTTCCACAGAGCAGGACAGCGTCTATGCGATTGAGTAGGAAGACGGAACCCGGTAGTTCAGTTTCGTAGGCCAGACAGTTCGGGACTGCGATCTGCTCCGTGCCTCCCCTGTCTCGGCTCCAGTTCTCCCAGTCCCGGAAACATATGTACGACCCCCGCAGAAGAGCTTGCCAAGCGCACCGCGTCCACTCCGGAGGGTGCAAGAGCACTTACCATACCGCTTGGGCAGGATCCCGTCGGGGCTCGAGGCAAGACTATAACAAATGCTATGTTATACCTGTTTGCGCGACAAGTGTGGGCGCGTGCGTGAGGCTGGCGCAAGTCGGAGATTTCTATCGTTAGAGGTGACCCTTCCCCATGCCTTGAAGGTAGTAGGGTCGCTAATGTTACAAATTAGCCATAGTCGTTGTAGTCATGTATTTCTTTTGGGTGATCGACCTGTCTGTCATACTAGCCATTTTTACAGCATGATTCTATCGTCTCTCCTTTTGCTGTGCCTGCCTGCAAGCTTAATCTCTCTCTTGTTCAGACTGTGTCAAAAAAAGAAAGAAAGAAAAAAAAAAACAAAAAAGGTGAAGGGTAAGTCCGATTGCTGTCCAACGCTTGCGCAATATATATTATGCGTAACCGGGAAGAGAACCAATGCTTTTGAGGTCCTGATAGCAGATGTTCGCCGAGCAAAAGACCCTCTAAATGCGAAGAACAAGTAGCAATCATGTAGTATAGTATAGTATACAGACCAGAGCCACGTAGTATACCAGTTCTGCATGATCGAGGCTACCTGGTATCGACATCAATTCAGACCAGCCAGCCGTGCAGGCAGCCCGGCACCGCCGATCGCTGCCAAGACGGGCGGCACGCCCTATTAGACTTTCCCCTGGTGCGGCACTAGCGTGATTGATATAGATTACCGGTCCAGTACTCTCACTGTCGACTTCCGCCCTGCTTGCCACCCATTAGACTACCTACTTAGACGGCTAAAGACGTGCAGGAGACTAGTGGCAATGAACAGTTCGGAGTGACAAGTCGAGCCATACATCCTTCGCCCCCAAAAACATATGGAAAGCGGGCTTAGCCTGAGTGAAACAGTATAACTACCCTTCCACTCCCAGCAACACAGAACCATCCCACAACATCCAGCTACAGAATCCAAGAGAACCAAGCACTCTCGATGAGCTCAGAGAAACAGCGTACCCCAACACAGAGCAGAATCACCAAAGGAACCGACTATTGCCACCTGTCGATATTCTCAAACCACCTGGCTAACGTTATGCGGTTTGGCGGTGTGGAGGCGGTGGGCCGTGACCCACCGTCTTAATTAAGAAGGTGCATTAGAATTTTACATACAAATACAAGTGCAGGCTAAATAAAACAGGCAGAATTAGCCCTATTCCGTACACTGTATATCAGTCTGCCCACCGGCCCTTACCTCTGCCACCACCTCTACCACCATCTCCACCTCCACCACCACCGCCAATATAGCCGATATCAGCAGTGATCTTAATACTGAATTTAACACAGATTTTACTACAGATATAGAAAAGAGTATATATACCACTGCAGGGCGGCTGGGTAAGAGCGGCTGGATAAGGGCTGCTGGGTAAGAGCTGCCGGGCGAGGGCTACCGTAGAGAGGGCGGCCGGGCTGACTAGCTTACTTATCTAGGCGGTAAAAGATCTGTATTCGCACTCTTATATAATTTTACATACAAAAACAAATACACCCTTAATTAGGAATAGGGCGGTATTCGGGCACTTTACTCCCTTAGGCCTTAGCCAGGTGGTTTGAGAATATTAACAGGTGGCAATAGTCGGTTCCATCACCAAAAACCTCAACTCCATCAGCCCATGCATCCCCCCAAACCCACCCAACGTTCCAGACGTGGTCCGCAAGGCCACTAGCGCGGATGTTAACCTGATTAGAGTATATTGTCCGGGCCCCGGAGGGATCCACGGGTTGCGAGCGTGTCATCAAATCCTTGGGCGCAGGCCCGCAAAGGGGGATTGTACTAGTTCTACGAGTGAGAATCAATTTCCAATCGGTCCTGGCGGACGGACCCACTCCGCAGCGCAGCACCCACCGAACACCGACCGGGTTGAAGCCCTATTGATCTAATTAACTCCTCCGTGCTCCGTACATTGGCCGGGAACCTCGATACGGGAACGGCCGCCGACAGCCAACTGGCGAGATCCAGATTCTCCCTCATAACGATTCCATCTACTACAGTCGAACCGCGCATCGTCTACAGCCGTGCACGTCTACGACGACCACCTCCTCGAGTGAAAAATCAAACCGTCTCATTGACACTAACTTTCGTCACCACGTGGATCCCCTCGGGGAACATGAAGCGCTCCTGCGACTCGTTGCCCGAGTCCGCCTCGGCGCGGCTGCTGCTGGCGCTGTGGGCCGCCCCGGCGACGGGGTTGAGCTTGATGCTCATCGAGGGCCCGTGGCCCGGGAAGGTGCGGCGCGAGGCGGTGCCGTACAGCTTGGACGGGCCGGCGGAGTCGCCCTCGCTGGAGAGGCCGAGCAGGCGCTGCAGCACGGGGAAGCGGTGGGTGATGATGGTCTTGAAGCTGGGGATGCAGGCGATGAAGAGGGCGACGGCGACTTCGACGCAGGACCAGAGTTCCGTGTTGACCATGGACCCTGTGCTGGTCAGTATGGAACAGTTGGAGGGAGGGGCGGGGGAGAGAAGTACAGGTGTGGTCGACGGCGAAGGAGTTCATGTACGAGACGCGGATGATGCTTGTGACGCAGACCCTGCGCATCATTATCTGTCAGTTGCTTGCAGCGAGATCCAGAGGCAAAGGGCGGGGGCACGCACAACAACCCCAAACTAAACATCACCACCAGCCCCATCCGCTTCCCGCGCGTCATCTTCAGCTGCCACAGCTTCGGGATCGGCATGATAAAAATCGCCAGGTCGGTCGCCAGCTTGATCGCGAAGTTGGAGTAGTACAGCGCCGTCATGTTGACGCAGTAGCCTTCCACCAAGCCCGTCGCGTCCCACGCCTTGTGCACGGGGATGCACTGGAAGATGACCACGAACGTCTCGGCGACGGTCTCGCCGATCAGGATCGCCAGCAGGCACCAGCATGCGATCCGGAACTTGCGGCCCGGGAAGATCTGCAGGTACAGCACGCAGAAGGAGATCTTGATGGCGCCCAGGCCGAGGACGTAGGTGAGCATCGTGACGAAGTCGAGCTGCCGTGGCCCCACGGGTCCGGTGTTAGGTCCGGTTGCTTGCGTCTGAGGAGCTTCGAAGTGAGAGTGGTACCTTGAGGAACATGGAGCGATCGCTGAAGCTCGTCACCGTGCCGATGTGCTTGCCGAAGCCGTATCGGGTCACTGCGCGCGGGCAAAGGTTAGCATGCGATCGCGCTGTTTGACTGTGGTTCCGGGGGGGTACTTACTCCACATTGTGGTAAAGCATAGGGCGAACGTGAAGATCTGGGGACGGTTGAGTAGGTGGCCGTTAGTGATCGATGACCAGAGATCGCGATGCGTAGCAGACAGGCAGGTAGGAAGGGTAACATACCCAGCTGGCTATACATAGCACATCATCCACATTGATTCCCGTGAGATATCGGACGCGAACAAACAGCCGTACCAGCAGCCCGGCCGTCGCAAACACGAGGAGAATCGTGTTGCAGGCGATAATGCCCGGAATCCGCGACTGCGCCAGGTAGGCGATCCGCTCCGGCGAGAGATCCCTCTCCCAGATCTCTTCCATGGAGGGCGGGAAGACCAGCTAACCGACGGGAAAAGATGTAAAAAGAGCGACCGGACGGAGGAGAGAAAGAGGAGGGAAGTTTCCAAGAAGGAATGGGAGAAGAAGGATTACATTGGCGAAGGAGAAAGGATTTCGAGGGCGAACCTGCAGGGGGGGGGGGAAAGCGGGAGGGAGAGAACCGGAGGGCAAACCGGAGGGAGGATCGGAGACGGGGGGAGGGGGATCATGAGACGGCGAATCCGTATATATGAGTCTGGATTTCTCCTGGTAGTGTGCAACGGTTGCAGGAGTGCAAGGCCCGAGCATCGTTTCAATTTGCCAGGGGTGGAGATTGGCAGTCAGTCGTCGACACGTGGAATTTTTCATCCGTGGTGTCTGCCAGTAGTCCTGCAGGCCTTGCCCCCCGTCCCCGTCCCGTCCCCTTTAGTCTGGTCTTAGACCAAGCTAGAGGCGAAGACTTAATTTTACTTAGACTACATGTCATGAATCATGCTGTGGGAAGTGGGACACGATCCCAATCGTGATTCCGTTGAACGTTTTGGGTGTACACTGTACCCACTACCCACGCACCCTCCCCACTGCCCTGCTCCACTGCGTTTCACACAACAGTTGGATTTTGCAGGCCCGTTGTGGAAGCAATAATTCACAAACGCCTTACGTACCTGTCCCGTTGAGATGGTCTGATCTAGTTCCTCGCGCTCGTTCTGCGATAAATTGCCAAAGCTTGTCGTGAAGATCGAGAATTCTAAATATAAGCTTCAGCACAAGGCCGGCGAGGATGGTGACGGTGCTTACTAATGGCGGCCAAGTTCGCATGCCAAGCCTCTTAAAGTGCTTATCAGGCTGTGGTATTGATGAACATGATTTGTGCGATATTCCACGTCCAGTGCAAGCCTCCCAAAACTCCATGCGCGTGGTAATTTCCGACGCTGCCAGGGCATTGTTGCTGGGTTGAGCATAGGAGATCCTGCCCACTGCCTCCCTCCCGTCCAAAGTAGGGCTAGCCGGGGCTGACACCGGGTTTGTCCGTTCGGACCATGTCCGACCGGCTCGTATTCTCTCCTAATGTTTGTTTCACCATCGCGCTGGACTCCGTTGTCTGCTGCGTCTGTTTTCCTAAGCTACAAACGGCCTGCTAGTCATGGTCAGAGACTTTTGCCCCCCGCCCGTCTCGAATGGGGTGCAAAAGTGCCGAGCGCCAAGAATGAGGGTCCGATGCGGTGGACATGGCGACCGCAGATGGTCTCTTCAAGTCCCCGCTGGATTGTCCGGGTCAACAGACGAGCTTAGGGAATGATTGCACGCGGCCACTATCGGGACTCATTCGGAAGAACTCTGCTTATCAGAAATGCCGGTGTTGTGCTTATATCGCCGAAGATAGCTCTCCCCAGGGATATCAAACCACGGCATTTAAGTCGTCTCTCAAACATGCCATGCACGTGGTGGAACGGAAAGGTGGTCTTTTCAGGGGTCTGACAGCCCTGGCAAGGTTCCATAATTATGAATCTGAGCTTGTCTTGACCTACACCTTGAGGCTCCTGGCTCCATCACCCACCCTATCGAGTGCCCTTGCGCGCAGCCGTACCCTGGAAACAATCTATGATTGAGTGAGACATCAACTCAGATCCGACAATGCATAACATGGGATACGAGCTCGGGTATCGCGTATGTGGATTGTATGCTTGAGATGGTTTCTATTATTGTTTCCAGGCTGCGTGGGAGAGAAAGAGTCTATGTGGAAGGCCTTACGGCGTGGAGGGGTCACATGACTTGACAGCCTTCTCAACCTCGAAAAGTCCTGCTATAATCTTACCAGGTTGCGGCGGTCCTAACAATATATCATTCTATGCGTCGCCCCAAGTGACGAGCGCACGACCATTCGCCGAGGGGCGCCGAGGCCAGGATCTGGGAAAGCTCCGCGTCCGCTTGGCAGAAGCCTTCCTCATCGCCATCTCGAGCAGTGAGCACCCGCATTCGCTCGCGCAGCTCTTCATCGACCATCCTCTCAAAAGATTCCTTCCCCACCCCGGTGCCCTCATCACCGAACCCGCTACACAGCTCCGCGCGGATGCGCGCCCGCATTTCGAGCCGCCAGCGGGCGGCGGAGATGGTGCTCGCGAGGACGGTGTCGCGTACGCCCTCGTAGTGCGGCCAGGCCCGGAGCTCCTGGATGGCCTGCCAGCGCACGTGCAGGTCCGGACAGGAGTCGGCGACCACCCGCAGCGGCAGGATCACGCCCGAGTCGACCATGACCGTGGGCCGGTCGGGGAACTGGGCGATAAGCGTGCGGGCCAACGACAGGATGGCCGCGTGGTCGGCCGTGAACGCCTGGGCCTGGGCCGGCTGCAGGTGCGCTACCATCGACATCCGTAGCCCCACGGAGTATGTCATCAGGTGCAGCCGGAGCAGATCGACGCCGCGCTTGTGTTTTGGCGAGAGGGTGGCATGTTTGAGGGCGCAGAAGTCGTCGAGGGAGTGTGTGGCGTGGTAGACCTCTGAAAGCAGGTGGGTTTGGGTGGCCTGGAAGTCGGAGTCGTGAGCCACCATTGCCTCCGCGGACGCAGTGCCCCACCGGTGGAAGAATTGGTAAATGGCACTATCGAGGGGCTGGAGGGCCCGGCGTAGGTCGTCGACGCTTTGCCCGAGCAGGTCACGGTCGCGGTCGTGGTCGAGGAGGATGTGCTTGCGTGGCGGCTCGTTGGCGCCGGGTGGTGAACACCCGCGAGGATTGAAATGCGTCGACTGGATTTCGAGCTGCGCGAAGGCCGCGACGAGATGGAGATTCATCGCGGCACCGTCGAGTGAAGAACCATTGAGGGAACCGCAACGACCTGACCTCAATTCCTGGAATACCCGCAGGCCAGCTTGCAGATGTCGGAACGCAGTATTATAGTCTCTCTGCAACAGGCTCATGTACACGAAGAGCAGACAGCAGAGAAGGGTGACTTGCCGCATCTGCGGGTCCTGAGGATTGCGCCGACGGAGGAGCTCAAAAGCGCGAGCGGACTCCTCCAGTGCATAAAAGTACCAAACGCCTCTTCCCTTGGCATCATCGCCGGGGAAATTGATGCCCTGCAAGACCACTTCTTGGTGAGCCGCTCCCAAGGCGATGGCGGCGTGGCACACGGCAGGCTCGAGATTTGCCATCTGGAACATGAACTGCTCCCATAGCTGGGAGTCATAATATCCGAGAGCATCGGTGATGGTGCGGTCGCAAAAAAACTTGAAGCAGCGACGTTGGTCTGATGTTACAGCCCAGCGAACATGGGTGTTGACCGGGGTAGCAAGCGAGAGGGAAAGGTCCCTCCCGCGCTTGGCTGCCACGGGTAGGCGATAGACTTCATACCCGTCGCAGAGTCGTCCGGTGGACGAACAATTACGACACTTCTCGGGCGTCTCATCACATTTAATTCGGCGAATTCTGCATGTGCGACAGCCCGTCTTCGATCGCTTGCCACCGGAGCGGCGTTTTTCTGCAGGCTGTGAGAGCATGCCGGGAGAGTATGCTCGTTGCGTTGCGGGTGAGTATGTGGCAGAAACATGTCGAAGTGAAAGAGGCGTGATCTCAGCGAGGGGGAAGGCGGTGTCGACACTGAAGGATGAGGCTCTGGACAGCAGATCGAATGAAATGACACGCATTAGTGTCAAGCTAATGGCTTAGCTTCTGCCTGGACGATCTAATGCCGCATTGAATGTTGGCGCTGTGCTACCAGGCACACATATATCTGATTGTCTAGGGATGTTGGGTTCCATGGCCAACGATTATCCGATCATCACTATGCGCAGTCCCTTGGACAACCATGCCTCGAAGCCATCCGTTTGCGGCATGCTCTCCCAGTGTTGAGCTCGGGATAATCCGTGCAAAGATCCCGGACTTGTCGCCGATATAGCCAGGTTGACTAGCGCTGGCCAAGCTACTGCATGCCTGGTGAGAATGATGCTGCAATGACTCTCCGTGTTGCTCATGGTCGAGCACGAGCATGGCGCTGACAAGTATGGCTTTTCACGTCATTAGTCAGGCTCGAAGGACACGACGTTGCTTCCGGGAGAAGTAACACGCAAAGATAGCTGAGGCGCATTCGAACTAGTCTTTCTTAATTTGAGCCGATAATGGCTGGTGAGCAAAGGAGAGTGATCGACTTTTCAAAGTTGACAATGACGAATTGTGGAAAGCGGAAAGTTCCGCCCTCCTCAGGCTCAGGTAGATGTGGCGGTGGCAGTAAGTTGACCGCCTTGAGGCGTCTATCTCTCAGGCATCAAGGCACCCAGGATTCAGGCACCAAGGCTGTCAGGCCGCAGGTGGAACACACTTCTTTCCGCCTGCTTCCACCACTTCATCTACATCAACCAGAGAGGGCGTTCTCCATTTCAGCTTGGTGATTCACAGTACTAAAGGTACTTGGAACACGTCACCCGAGTTATTCGAAGATACACAGACTGGCCTGTGCGTCCAACCCGCGAATCGGGGCTTCTGGACTTACCTTGCAAACAGTCGCGTTCAGCTGCCCACAAGCGTGATGTGAGATAGGCAACACCAATTCCGCCAGCATATTGCAGTTCACGCATGCAAACATACTCCTCCAGCGTCACGGAATTGATGATAGACACCTCAAGCCCAGGGTTGAAATTCCCAGGTAGTTGTGCGCGGAACACAACCTCGACGATTCTTATGCAGCGAGCGACACTGTCAACGGCTTTTTTGTACGGTCGGAGCCTGAAATTACTATACCACAGGGTGTCGCACACCACACCCTCTCCGATCAACTATTGTTGATACACTTCGGAATTCAAAATGTTATGCTCTGTTGGTCAGAAGTAGCCCGACGGGATTTCCGAACGTCACGAAGCTCGGTGCAGCACTCCTGGCTTCGTTTGCCTGCAACGCCACATCTCGTATTGCGGTACCTCGAGAAGGATCAACAACCCTTCACGGTCAACTGACTGCTTGAAGGCACACTCCTGGGAATACTTCACGGACTTTTAAGTGCAAGTCGCCGCATGAAACATTGCAGTTATGAAATGTATCGTGGATCAGCATTCGATCAAATTGTTCCGAAGTCACTGACCTGGTTGACCTCGAACGGCTCGTGACGCTTCTTCAAAGCACGAAAGCACAAAAGCATGACAGCATCCCTCGATCCAAAGCATCTAGACTCGATGTGGGGAGTGGGGCATCGGGACCGGATTCACGATAAGGCTCTGACTCCAGATCTTGGGTTCGTGGGAGGCTGTTCTTAGTGACGGAGAAAATCGTCCTTTCGCGTGGAACACATCAGTACTGTTTCTGGCCCGCATTACAGCCCAGAAGCTGAGCCGCAACCGCGTCGCGGGACAGGTACTGAACGCGGTGGAACGTGGGAGGCGTGAGGCACGCCGGCCATGATACAAAAATATGGTACAAATCTGACTTGTAGCTGCCTTAGTGCGCCTGGGCTTCCAGTGCTCAGCCCCATCACTTTAAGAGAAGGACGGCGACAGCACACGACACTCATGCTCTAACTTCACTGTGGTGTGGTGCCAGAGCGCTTTACCCCTGGTTGGGTCCGGGGTATCGCATGAGCGAGCCCGGGCGCCCAGCGAATCATTCTTGAAGGCGTCAGCCTCGTATCATGCACGAACACGAGCAAAGACCCTGCAGCCCCGTCCTGTGGCCAATAACCTCCGATTTCCAACCACATCGATCGGCATTTTTCATTTAGTGGCATCAGCCATCTGCACGCGCTACTATGAAAATGTAGCGTTCTAGCGAAATATGCATCTGCAAGCGATTGGATATAAGTCAAACCCCGGTCAAGGTCAAAATAGGTGTCTGCTCAAGCCTTCTCTGCCACACTATGAGAAGCCACCCAGACCCAGAATGCCAGAGATTCCACCCCCGCTGCCTGATGGCGTCGGGACGTAGAAGAGAGGAGGCTCTTTGAGCAGGTCCAAGTCCCTGCAGCTGAACATTTATAAGCAAAAGTCTGAACTTTGACCCCAGGTAGCATCACTCCTGAAGAATTTGCTGTCTTTGGTTTTCGAGTCCTCACACGCGACTTGCGGAAAATAAAAGCCATGTCTGCGGCGCTCTACACCTACACAGGAGTCTGGATCAACTGGTCCGAGGGAGCGATCCGGGGAGCCACCTTGACTTTGTCGCAGACCAACTCCGGCATTCTGAGCGCCTTTCTGGCTATACTTGTTTCCCTCGCAGGCAGTCTGTTCTGGAGTATTCTGAGCTTTACACTCCATCAAACCGGGACTACAGCCCCTGATCGGCGGCGGGATGCTCTTCACTACCAGCGACAGGTTATCCTGCGCAACAAAGGGGCAGCTGCCGCGGCCTGGGCTCTGCTCACTCTTCCCTTTGAGACCGGGCGAACAGCGCCAAAGTTCAGGGCTGTCGGGCGATCGCTACCATTGGCACTCCTGCCCATCCTCGTTCTTATCCTGTTCGGTGTATCTGGTCTGTTCACGAGTTACATCACCAAGGCGGCCGGCAAGTCGACGCTCATCATCGGTCCAGGCTGTGGGGGCTACTCATTCAACGCCACGGATGTGACCGTCAGCAACACCAAGAGTCTGCAAGACACCTACGACGCTGCCACATACGTCCGCCGCTGCTACCAAGAGAACGCGAATGAGCTCGATTGCAGCACCTACATCCGACCCAGCCTGCCGTTTACCACCAACCCGAATGCTTCCTGCCCGTACGATCCCGATCTCTGCGCGGACGGTGGCAACGCGGCCCTCCAGATGGACACAGGCTTACTCGATTCGCATGAGGACTTTGGGATCAACGCACCCCCACACAACCGAATCAAATACCGACGGGTCACCACCTGTGCCCCGGTCAAGCACGGGTCCGGGCTCGGTAGCGTGCAGAACGACTCAACATGGGGCCAGATTGTCTACATCAATGCCGGATATCAGTATTACATGGGCGAGCCGTACCTGAACTACACATTCTCGTACACTCCGATCCCAAGCGTGGATGGGGTCGGCTACACACTGAGGTGAGTTATGGTATTACAGATTAAATTTCAGACGAACCGCGCGCTGACCGACGCAGCGCTGTCTTCGCCAAATCCGACCCCAGCGGACTCCTGAACGGCCTCGAGTCATGGAAGCCGACCGCAGCGATCAACCAAACCGACGCGGACATCACCATGATGATGCTCAACCAGAACAACATCAACTACCTCCAACCCAGCTACGACCCGTGGATGACCGCTCTCGAGCAGCAGAACTACAGCATCGAGGGGACGAACGTCACCTCGTCGATGTGGACCAAGAGCTACGAGGTGAATTTGTTACTATGCACCGACCAGTACCAGATCTGCAACCCCAACCGACCCGGGCCGGACGGGTGCACCAAGCTCGGCGGGATCCTGAGCACCTCGCTGTCCACCTTCACCATCGACCCGACCAAATTCCTCGGGTTCAACGTGTACCAGATCGCGACGATCGGCCGGTTTGTGTCGGGCAACAACGACCGGAGCATGTACTCTAACGTGAACGGCCGCGGCGGCGCAGCGTTAAATGGTGCGTAGCCTAACCGCCCCCGCACAATTCCCCCCTCCACATCCCCCCACCTCAAACCCCGACTCAACTAACATCAAATCCAGCCTCCTCAATCGCCTACAGCAACATCCAATTCTACATCCCGCCCACCCAATGGCAAACCGAAGTAACGACCTGGTTCGCCACCTCGCTGGCCAAGGAACAAGCCTGGGCGGTGGAGTGGGCCACCGCGCCGAAGAACTTCCCGGCGACCTCGCTGCTCGACGAGTCGTCGGTGGGGTGGAACGTGACGGCGCCGCTGAGCCGCTACGCGCGCGTGCAGTGCACCAACCAGCTCGTGCACAACGCCGCGGGGTACGCCAACTTCTCGGTGCTGGGGCTCGCGTTGACGGTGGGCGTGTGCGGGCTGATTATCCTCGTTGGGCTGAGCGTGGATTCTGTGGTGGGCTGGCTGCGCGGGAACGGACGGTGGAGGTATATGCGGGAGCAGTGGGCGGTGGAGGAGACGTTGAGTCTGCATCGCGCGGCGTATATGGGGCTGGGGGCGTGGAGGGGGGATGATCCCGAGGGGATGGTGCCGAGTTCGGTGGGGTTGGAGCTGGGGAAGGGGGTGTCGGGGCCGATGGCCGGGGGGAGTGAGGGTGAGGGGGTGGGGATGCGGATGAAGGATGGGTATGCGGTTGTTGGGCATGAGGTGAGGTAGGGTTGGGGTTGTTTGCTTCGATTTTGGATGCGTGGGTAATGGTACTGGTGTTAGTGAGGATGGAGCTGTCAAGGAGGTCGGCTTGGAATTGGAAACTGTTGAGACTCGCGGGTATACCTAGTTCTGCTACTGTACCGCTTCAGTCAACTATATGACATGTATTAGGGGTGGTGGGCGCTATCGTGATGGGAAGTAAGGCATTTGTTCAAGATATATACTTCGCGACAAGGACGTCGATGCCCGCGTTGAGGCTCTTGGCACACTTCGAAAGCATGAGGCTGTTCGGAAAATCAGCCATCAGGCACCCTTTTCTAACTATTACTATGCTAACGAATATCCAACAAGCAATCGCTGCGCATGTACAGTACAAAAGGGGCTCTAGAATTGCTTCTGTCAGGGTAAGTAAAAGCTCGTGTTCACTCCACTATGCGCAGTTCAGATGGCCGCATTGGGCATAGCCCTAAGATGCAGCAACTACATCCACGTGACTCCAGCCATCCCAAAAGGGTAACTGGTTTGTAGAGCTGGAGGGAATTCCAATATGACGGGACAATTAGACTGGAACCGAATGCCGGGATTGCAAGACCGCGTCTTCAAGCGAAACGCTGGTTGGTGGCGCGCTCGTATTCATATAAGCACCGAGTGACGAGGAGGAGCCCGACCTCCGCCCCACCATTCCCGGGCTGCAGTCAGTTATTAGCAACTGCTGAACCACCCAGAGCGAACTTCCCACGGCAATTCAGGTTCCTCAGAATTACTGCTTGGCTGGCGATCCGACGACGTGATGACCTTCTACGCGCGCGCCCGACGGCAAAAGCACCTGAGCATCCACGACCCGGCGGTGCGGTCGCTGCGCTTGGCCGTGCTCAAAGCGGCGGGGATCAACCTGCTGGTGCTGCAGCTGCTGTTCCTGGGGCTGTTTTGTTACTTGTTCGGCTCGCTCTTCCAGCAGACGACGCATGTGCACAATCTGAATGTGGTGTTCGTGGACTACGACGGCGGGGCGATCGGGGAGGCTGTCCGCGCCGCGTACCAGCAGCTGCAGGGCCCGGGGTTCCCAACCCTAACCGAGCACGCGACGGCGCAGTATCCCCAGTCGGACGCCATCACCACCGCCGTCTGCCACATCGAATACTGGGGCGGGCTGTACATCACTCCGAACGCATCGAACGAGCTGGCCGCCGCCCTCGCCAGCGGCGCACCGCACTCCCCCGACGAGGTGCTCACCCTGGTGTGGAACGAAGCGCGCTACTCCACCGTGGTGGACTCGGCCATCTACACCAGCATGCAAACGCTCTCCAACGCCGCGCGCATCGCCTACACCAGCACCATCGCCCCAAACACCCTCACCACCACCACCAGCACCAACCTCACCACCACCCCCACCACCCTCTCCCAACCCTGGACCCTAACCTCCACCAACCTGCAACCCACGACCCAAGGCTCGCGCCTCATCTACAACACCCTGGTAATCATCCTGATCATGATCCAAGAATTCTTCTACCTGGGGTACATCAACAGCGTGTACCAACAATTCCACCTGTACACGACCGTGGCCCCGCACCGGATCGCCATCATCCGGCAACTGCTGGCGGGGACCTACACGCTGCTGGGCTCGCTGTCGACGACCGGCGCCGTCTGGGCCTTCCGGTACGGCTGGCGCGTGGCCGGGGCGCAGTTCGTGCTCACCTGGCTGGCGCTGTGGCTGTTCGCGCACCTGAACTTCCTGGTGCTGGACCTCGTCACGATCTGGATCCCGCCGCCCGTCGTGCCGATGGCGTTCATCGCGTGGATCGTGGCCAATGTCGCCTCCATTCTGCTGCCGTTCGAGCTGGCGCCCGCTTTCTATCGGTGGGGGTATGCGTTGCCCGCGCATGCCGTGTTCCAAGTTCTGGTTGATGTTTGGTCGAGCGGGTGTAATCCCCAGCTTGGGTATGCGCTTCCTACGCTGTTTGGGTGGGAGGTGCTCGGGTTGGTGGGGAGTACGGTCGGGGTGTATCGCAGGGCGCATTATGCGGTGCTGGCGATGGAGAGGGAGGAGAGGGGGTGGCAGGAGAAGGTCGCTGCTGCTGTTGCGGCGGCGGTGAAGATGAAGGAGGAGGGGGAGGGAGACGGGGAAGGGGAAGCGGAGGGCTCGGCGGGGACCGGGCAGCTTGCGGATGCCGCTGTTACGGCTGCAGGGACAGTCCCAGGGGGACAGCAGCTACAGCGAGAGGAAGAGGAAGAGCGGATGGATCAGCTTGCCCGAGAATTGTCGCAGGTGGAGAGGTCGGCTACTCGCAGGCAGAAGCCGGGGCCTTGTTTCGATTTGCCGTTCACTGAATGATTCCGGGGGGTGCTGCCGGTTGAGCAATTGCATACAGTGTTGATATTATGGAGTCACACGTGGTGTCGTGAAAAGTCACGATCAAGTCTACTGATCAAGTCATATATCTAATCCGAAACTCTTATCTATTACTGCCGGATGCTGTATATGGGCATGGCTGCCTGAGGCGTGCAAATAATCTAGTCGAGGAGCTTACTGCCTCAGGCGGCAAGCAATCCTTCAGCCGAGCCACCCAATGAGTATCGACCAATTTGTGCTCCAGCACAGATGCACAGCTGAGTCACCAAGCACAACCGCCGCATTATCCACCGCCCCCATACATGCATCCGCCCATGCAACCCGCCGATATCGGCCTTGGGACAACCGCACCAGAAGCACTATATAAACCCACCGTTCATACCCCCATCACACCAACATAAACCCACCCACAAAGCAGCTCTCTCTGTTCACAATCATTCCCTATCCCTCTCTCAATCCCCACTACATACCTCACCCAAACCCCCCACCAAAATGAGCGAAAAAGCCACCTACACGCACGGCCACCACGCGAGCGTCCTCCGCAGCCACGGCCAACGCACGGCCCAAAACAGCGCGCAATTCCTGCTCGCCCACCTCCAGCCACACCACCGGATCCTCGACATCGGCTGCGGCCCCGGCACCATCACGGTGGACCTGGCGGCCCACGTGCCGCAGGGCCACGTCACCGGCCTGGAGCGGGCGGGCGCCATCCTGCCCGACGCGCGCGCGCGGGCCGCAGCCCGCAACCTCACCAACATCGCCTTCGTGGAGGGGGACGCCAACGCCCTGGCCTACGCGGACGACACCTTCGACGTCGTCTTCTGCCACCAGGTCCTGCAGCACGTCGCGGACCCGGTCGCCGTGCTGGCCGAGATGCGGCGCGTGTGCAAACCGGGGGGCATCGTCGCCGCCCGCGAGGCCGATTACTCGGCCTTCATGTGGTACCCCGAGCTGCCGGGGTTGCGGCGGTGGCAGGCGCTGTATGACGCGGTGGCCCGGAGGAATGGGGGCGAGCCGAATGCGGGGCGGTTTGTGCACGTGTGGGCGCGGCGGGCGGGGTTTGCTGCTGGCGCGGTGGAGTGCACGGTGAGTGCGTGGTGCTTTGCCACGCCCGAGGAGGTCAGCTGGTGGAGTGGCACGTGGCAGGAGCGGGCGGTGCAGTCGGCGTTTGCGAAGGGGGCGCTCGAGAATGGGTTGGCGTCGGTGGAGGAGCTGGAGGGCATTTCGGGCGTGTGGAGGGACTGGGGCCAGGATCGGGATGCGTGGATCGCGATTCCCAGTGCGGAGGTCGTTTGTCGGAAGTAAGTCGGTTTGGCTTGTGGATATTTTGGGGGGCGTTGATGTACATAGACAGAGATGCATGCTTGTTGGCACTTGCTTTGGATCACGAGAGAGAAGTTATTCGTGAAGGTTTGGGCACATCGCCCAATCTCCAAGCGTGAGATACTAGAATCATTAAGGATGTCAGTACCTGTACTTCAGATCCATGGCTGAGTGCGCCTTGTCCGACAAATAACTGGGTTAATATTGCCCGAGGAAAGGGGGGTAGGAGCCCGGCAGGATGCTTCTACCTGGCCGAAGAGGTGATAGACATACTACTGGAGGATTGGGGGTTATTGCAGCGGGCTCTTCGTTAGGTTCATGGAAGTAGAGTTGATTCGAATGAATGTATCAGGGCTATTGCAATGTGGCACGGGCAGCCTATCGTCAAATGAGCTAATATAAAGAATACCATATCGATGGTAAGACATCCGATGATTTTTAATTGTGGTATCGAGGCAGAAGGTCAAGGTCGAGAGCCACATGACGATAAATGGACTTCCAGTCAAACCATATTCGAAATAGTGCATAATTGGGTCAATGTGGGTTTTGGTGAGACCTTGTATCGGAATAGGCCAAGGAGATATGATAGTGCAAGCACTTGCACCAGGTGAGTGGCTCTCAAGCCCTTCTCCGAGTAAGTGCTCCCTTCCGTATAGTCTAAACAAGCATAATCTGGGTCGGCTGTTTGAGTGCTTGTTCAACACGGACTACAAGGGTTTGCATAGCTTGCCAATGTTGCATCTCATATTACCTTGCTTATACCTTTGTGTCTTGGGCTTATAACGCCGGCCCAATCACTATGGCTGATCACCTACTGAACTTAATGAGGACCGTCCAGCTTACCCTAAAAGAAGATACATAGGCCTTAGAGGTCTCGTTTCGCCACCGGTAGGCCCTGCATACAATACTCCTTACGCTACTCTTCTCTTCCGACAATATCCTCCGATAATATTCATAAATATTCGTCTTCTCAAATGGAATCCAACAGCTACAAATCCAACAGCTACTAAAACCTAGCAATCACCACACTACCAAGCCCAGCATCAGCACGCGTCACACGAGCCACGTTTCTCGAACTGCTTGAAGAACGGATCCTTCCTTTTCAGCGGATGCACCCACTTGAGCATGCAGCGGGTGATGTGCGGAAGATCCGCGCTGAAGGCGTCCGCCAACCACTGGTTCCAATCCCAAGTGACCCAGGCACCCCACGGGAGCATCTCGGCATCCTTCACCCACCAGCGCACAAGGGGACTAATATACGTCCCCGGGAGCAGATCGGAGGCCAGACACGTGCCCAAATTCACATCGAACCACGAGCGACCGACGCGGGCGAGCCCGAAGTCAATCACCGTGACGCGCAGCGGGCCGGGCGCCTTGTCCTTCCGGGCTTTCTTATCGCGGGTGAGGATCACATTGCGCGGATACACGTCGCAGTGGCGGAGGTCGCAGGCGTAGAACGCGGACTCGATGGTCACGATGCGCCGCATGATGGCCTGGCGCTCGGCGAGCGAGAACGACTCCGGCCGCAGCTGGCGCATGTCCGTGCCGGCGACGAGCTCGGTCAGCACGAGGCGCACCTCGCACGGCTCCTGGCTGGCCGGGTCGGCGGTGCGCGTCGACCACGACCCGTGGTACTGGGGGATGTGCTGCTGCAGCCCGTGGGCCAGCAGGTGGCGGTACGCCGCGGCCTCGCGCACGTACTGCGTGTCCATGAAGTGCACCGCCTGGGTCCACGTCCGGCCCGACGACGCGCCCAGGTACCGCGGGTCGTACAGCTTGGCCACCATCCGCGGGCCCAGCTCGTCCGGGTCCCGGTGCAGCGACCCCGCGTGCTTGGGCGGTCGCCCGCTCAGTACCTCCTGTACCACGGCCACCTGCGCCGAGTACCCGGACCCCACGCGCAGGCCCTTGCACACCCGCAGGCGCAGCTCCTTCTCGCCGAATTGGCCGGGGAGTGGGTCCTGCGAGTAGCTGAACTCGTGGTCATCCGGGGTCTCGCTGGGTGGGTGGTGTTCGCGGATCACGAACTCAAAGCCCAGGTGGTAGGGGGTTTGGGGGGACATCGTGGCCGGTTGACAGTGCCACAGAGGATCCTTCGCGTAGACTTGGTCTGCGGATTTTGCCCGGTGGGGGAGGGTGGTATTTTATATACTGTCTGGCGCAGGAGTCGTTCCTCATGGACAAAGACATCGCGTCCCAGCAGGATCTATTGTACGTCCGTTAGTCGCTTCTTTATTGCCACAGACAAACACCGATAATACATTGTCGTCGAGGGGAGATCGCCGGATACTTCTTAGGTTTGTGTGGAATTGCCATCTTTTGTTCATAGAGGTCACATGATCGGCATCGTGCCCTAGAGGAAAGAACGCAGGGGCGGCTTCTTCACTGGCGTCTGACCTTTGTCAAGTATACCAGAGACAGTGTGTGATCATGGATTGCCATATTGAAATCTGATGCTACCTGTCTCTTACAAGATTCAAGAGGTGAAACGATGCACTAGGCCATATTTCCCCCCACTCAACAATTCTACACCACCCCCCAACCCCATCTGTCTCTGAAATTCCCACCTACAACCCATAATCAACATCCCCTTTGCTATACGACTCAATCGTCGAAGTATCCACCCCGATGGTGATATACCCGATCATCCCATTCCGCACGTCCTTGCCGTCCGCCGGCACCACCGAGATCACCGGGTTATATCCGCCCTCGGTGTCCTGCGAGAAGACGGAGTCCTCCGCGTTGGTGGTGCGATTGATCTGGGTATGCGAGACGTACGGCTCGAGGGCCATGATCTCGCGCTCCAGCTCCTCGGCAAAGTAGATCTGGCCCGTGCTCACCGTGTGGCTGGACGCGATCGTGCCGTTCGCGCGCAGCGTCCAGTCCGTGTGCACCTGGACATGGATGTGGATTGCCCGCGCGACGTAAAAGCCTGTTCAACATTTCAAACATTAGCTCTAACCTCCTGCAGCTCTCAAAGACTGGAATCAAGAAGAGGGGAGGGATATGTTGGACACGCACCCGGAAAAATGGTCTTCATCTCCATGACCCCCGACTCATCGGTCGGCCACATCCCCCGCAGAAACGTCGTCTCATCGGTATGCAGATCTGTCGTGCCCAGCTCATAGTCCGTGATGTTGAGCTCGCTCAACAGCTCCACGAAGTCGGTGTTGGGCGACAGGCCCGTGAAGCTCGAGTACGAGCCCGTCGCGTTGCAGTGCCAGAAGTCCACGAGCGCGTTGGGCAGCGGCGCGCACGTGGCCATGTCCAGCACGCCGACGTCCAGCCACAGCGGCACGCCGATTTGGTCCTCAGTCATGTCCTGGCGCAGGGTCTGCGAGCGCGGCCATACGTAGGGCCCCCGGGTCACCTCTGGGGTCAGCACGCAGGTCTCGTTCTGGATGGTCTCGTAAAAGGGGGCTTCGGTGTGGATTTCAACGGTGGCGTTGTGGTTGTGGCCGTCTGCCCAGCGCTTGGTGAGGGCGTCGCGCGCGGCCATGCGCCGCTTGTTGAAGGTGGCGGCGTGGCCGGGGCAGCGCTTGAGGAGCTCGGTGCGGCGGTGGAGGGCTGCGGGGGGGAGTGGCTCGTGCGGGCCGGGGTGCGCAGTAGCTGTAGCCGCGAAGAGGATGAGGAGGAAGTTGAGATGCATTGTGAGGGATACTTAGTGTGCGGGTTGTAGGAGTAAGGTGGATTGTGATGGATTGGAGGGCTTCTGGGAACTGGCAAGCATGCTGGATTTATACCTGCTCGCCAAGGGGAAAGATCGGAGGAGAGTGTTCTTCGCTCAGCAGGGACGACCGAATTGGGAAGGCGCGCTGCGTATACAGTGGGTGAAGAAGATCGACAAGGTCTCAACTCTGCTCGGCGTACGTCGAGGCTAGCCCGACTGGCCTTGATGCCACTGCGTGAAGCACGGCACATTGTGGGTCTGGAGAGGAATCTTGTTGCCTTGACGGAGTTGCAATTCTCCATCATCAAGGTTCGCACCGCCAGTGGCGGGATATGCTTATCTATCTTTGCGCGTTTCTAGGAACGGCCCTTGCATATCCTGGCTCGACGGATCCTGGCCCTAAGGAGATGCAACCTCGTCATCTACATGCGATGGCCACGCTATTCCCATGACAGACACACAAACAATCCCATGGAGCCAAGCACACTCTCCCACTCAGACAACAGCACCCACAATAGTACAAAAGGCGCACTTCCTCACTCAACTAGCATCGGAACTCCGTGCCCTCTAACAAGAGACTGTGCTTCTGTGGCTCATGTCTCCGCAGCTGAAGCAGGGCAGGCTGTGCCAAGCCTCAACTTCCGCTGAGTCATCGGGACCTACCATTCCGGGCTCCCATGCCAGGGCCCGAATAGCGTCGCATAGCCCAATCATTCATCGCCCATTTGACGCCAGTTCTGCAGATCCCAAGGCCTTGGCACCATTTGGGCTTTCGGGAAGCAGCTGCGGATCTATCATATTGCCGGTCGAAACCCGAGTCCGGAATTCCGTCAGACACCTAAAGATTGGACACTTGCAGGTGTGAGATTCCGTGACCCATAGTCGTCATATGGTAGCACTAGCATAATAGTAAACAGACAAAATAGCTCGAGAACTGATTGAGACGGCTGGAATGTGATAATCACCGGGTTTAGATGGCGGGTGGCCGGGAATGAATATACCTTTGTGGTTTCGCTCTTTGCAGCGGCGAGGGATCACAGAACCACCGCAGGAGATCACCTTACCAAGCTCTGTTGGGGTAGATAAAGAGGCAAGCGTGACGCCTAATAGCGTGGCTGCCTGGTTACTGGTCTAGGCAATAAAGCCGTTCTCCGTTCGAATTCATTGACCGCCAGTTAGTTTATCCCAGACTATATTGTGGCTCAAGGTGGAGGCTCATTGGAAGTGCTAGGGACATGAATTTCTGTAGCATCACTTTACTCATCTATTGCTTTTAAGAATAAAATAAATCAAAATAAAAATAAAAATGAAAATAAAACACTACAAGGCAAGGAGAGAAAGCAACAAAGATAAACTGAAAAGACCGACTAGCTGACTGGGATAATGGTGAAAACAGCACATGTTCCTTCAAGAGATGAGCGAATAATCTAATCATATTTCAATCTATCTCTGAGATGACGTGTGACTTTTGAACGACATTTCCGGTAATGCAATCCCCGACTCACTGATTCCATATATTCAACGCATATTCAATCGACGATCCCCGGGGCCAGTGTACTGTACCAAGATCCACATCCGCCTACGCATCTCATTCAAACCCGACCGGATATATTCTTCTCCTCAAACCTGCCAATCCACCCCCTCAAAAGTCCAATCCATTCTTACCGGAGTAAAGTCAGTTATCTCGTGCCTCGCATCATCATTAGACGCTAGCTCTTGATTGGCACCATCGCCCACATTACTCCCGGTCTGGTGGGCGCCTTCGTCCGGCTTTTGGTGACCGGAGTTCAAGATCCACTCGGGGGTATCATAATACTTCCGTTGCTGGTGTCGCTGTCAGCGATCACTTCCTCTCCGCTGGTGCTGGGACAGGGAGGTGGACCTTGTGATGTTTGATTATAATATTCTCAGCGTGGCCATAACGCGGCGGTTCGGGGGCGTAGTTGGCGAGGATCAGATGTTCCTGTTCGGAGAGGGGCTAGATGGGAGTGATTAGTGATTATGCTTTTGACTATCACGGGGTATGTGGCATGTATCGGTTCCACACACCTCATCGCGGGTGAAGATATAGGGTTGGCCGCTCATGATGGTCGGTGTCTTGGGTTGAGTCCTGGGCGGTATCAATTGAGTGTGTCCTGGGATCAGTGTATTAGAGGCAGAGAGAGTTGAAAGGCTACACGATTTGGTCTATCAGCTCTTCCAAAGCCTGGAGTATTTTGAATGTGTGAGCAGAGACAGTCGTGCCTATAAGCTTACTTCAAGGAGGAAAAAATAATTGAGAGACGGGGAGTAAGTCGAGGGTCGAGTTGTTGTTATAGCCAGCAAGACGCAGAGAGTGGGGCTACCCACCTCTACTATGGAGCAGGGAACCCTAAGTGTGACGTTCGATCCTCTTGCTCGAATCTAGCACCTGTGTATATTCGCGCATCGCGCCTCCCGCCTACAACTTAATTAGTTAGCCCCGGAACTCAAATCTCGCCCTTGTGGCAGAGATCTATGTACCAGGGCAAAGTTGCTGAGTGGCTGGTTTACTCTCGCCTGAGGACGTTACATCAGTTGACGGTGGAAGAAGCTCAGTGGGATGAGGCGTGGAATGTATCATACTCGGCGGGGTCTAGAAGACATGGAGACCAAAACAGGTCATAATGACCGCACATTCGCAGAATCGTCGCCACCATTCTTGGCTTGTCGAGAAGCAACATAATATCTCAAGTCGTCGCCGTTCTCCTCGGACACCTTTGTTGTTGTCTTATATTATCGTCCAAATTGGCGTCGTATTTCTTTCGTATCAGTCTTGTCAAACCAGTTCGTCATTTCTTATTTAACTGCTCATGAGATTGCTTGTGTGAGATATCCCTGCATTCCATATTCACGCAAAAGATATCAAGATAGTGTTCGCAGTGGGGCTGCGCTCTTGGCGTAGATCCGGCACACTCCGCTCACGCTTCGGGGTGCCGACCGGACCACGACCCAGTGGGCTTGCATTCCGAAGCTGGGGCCCTTTAAACCGACCCCAAATAGTCTTAAGGTATAGATCGGTAAGAGCTGAAAAAGCTTCCTGCGCGGCTTATATTGTCACGCAAGACTGGTAGATAAACGCGAACTAGGCGGAGTGGGGTTGTGCCTTGAAGGTGTATAGGGGTTATTTGAGCGGAGTCTCTGGATTTTGGATTAACGCCTGCAATGATGTTGGTGCAGGTAGTGCGCCGATCCAAATGATCAGTATAACATATTGTTCTTAGGATGTTTAGTTTGAGGATTTAGTTGTTCTGTATGCTATTCTACTTCATCCCTTCCAGGAGAGGTGACGGTAGGGAAGCGACGGGTGATGCCCCTCTTCGCCCTCCGGTGTAATCGGTATATTGACTCCCACTGCAGCCAGGAGGTTGTTCTCAATACTAAGCACTCATGTGATGTATCCTCTGCGTACTCTCAGTCTCGGCCTCCGCACAACTTTAGGTCCAAGATTGTCAGATCGTGCATTGCCGTCAATGTTGGAAGGTATTACACCGTGATGTTCTTCTATTTGGATGGGTTAGAATGTGACGGCTAGGTTTGCCTAAGCGCTACTTTCTTTGTCTCAAACTCAAGATGTAGCGCATAGCTGAGTATGGTTGTGGCTGAGATATAAGCACTAGTCAAGATAACAACAATTTCAAAGTTAGCACAGTTAGGGCTATCTAAGATGCATCTCATAACTCTCAGGATTACGCCTCGGTTCGAGAATGAAGGCTGTTACTGGGGTCCCTTGCCAGCCAGCCCGGCGGGTGGGTTGATCAAGGCTGTCATCCAATTGAGGTCCACTTTACCCTGAAACCCTCGAAAAGTTTACCTACACCTTGATTAGCGCTTACAGCTGATTGTGCCGTTGAACCAGCAAAGGCCAACCACAACATCGCGTAGCCAGTCATTCTTTTCATCCATGTGGGTTCTGTTGGGCTCTCATTCGTCGACGCGACCGGCCGATCTTTGGAGGAGTCAGCCCTAATCCATTAGCCGCACGGGTAGCGCATCAAGTGCTTGATCTCCCCTGTTCCATCCCCCCTGTCACGCTATTCTCCATGTAGTAGACGAATTCACTAATGATGTCGCTCCTAGCAGATCGAAGATTCAGCTTCTGCTCTCCAGCTAGACAGGCAAGCGTATGCTTACTAGGGACCAGGGGATCAGCTCCGCCAATGGCATTATATAAAGACCGTCTGGTTCGGTCGGATCCGACTGTCTCCAAGCTCATTCGCACCAGTTGAGTTTAATAGCTAGTTCCTTCTTCATCTTAGATTTCATCTATCATCATGACTATCTCGCAGAGTGTCTTCCCCCTGCCTGGCGTGCAGCACGGAAAGCGGATCATCGCTTCCGTGATCGAGACACGAGCGCAAAACGACAATGACACCCCCTGGGTCTCCCTCCCTGTCAACGAGGAGAATCTGTCGCTGGGGTCCAAAGACATCTCGTTTCGATCCTTCAACAATGCCGCCAAGCATGCCGCGCACTGGCTCCGACAGAATCTCCCCGAGACGTTGGAGCCATTCCAGAAGTTCGCCTACGCGGGACCCAAAGATCTCCGCTACCCGATCCTCGCAGTGGCTGCAGCGAAACTGCAAAAAGTGGTAGGTTGCGCATGGTGTGCGCATGCTTGAAAAGTAGCACCGCTAATTACATGCTAGCTTATCCTACCCTCCCCGCTGGTGACGGCCGAAGCGCAACGCCGCATCTTGGAGCAGCAGAAGTGTACCGTGTACCTGCGGCCATCAACCATGAAAACCCAGGTAGATGCAATCCTGCACGATGCACCGCACCTTCAGACGATCGACATCCCAGACCTCGAGGAGTTCCTCAGGGATATCGAAGCGGAGCCCGTCACATACAGCAAAACATGGCAGGAAGGCAAAAACGACCCGTGGCTGGTGTTCCACACTTCGGGCACGACCGGAAACCCCAAGCCGGTGACCTGGACGCACCGGATGATGGCCTCGATCGACATGATGGCCGCCTCCCCGAACATCAAGGACAGCATGGTCCACCGCGTCGCCAACCACAGACTCTTCACCCCTATCCCCTCCCTCCACGTATGTCCCCCATCCAACCCTACAACAATGCCACCAACTAACCATACTCACAACCCCAAAGTTGACGGGAATGATGCTCATCCTGGCAACAGCAACCTACGTAAACATGACCGCCGTACTAGGCCCATCCACAGCCCTCACCCCATCCACCATCATCTCCGTGTTCCAAAACACCCACATCGACGGCACCCTCCTCCCGCCCGCCCTAATCGACGGCCTCTGCCTCTCCGACGCCGGGCTAGCCGCGCTCCGCAGTCTCAACTTCCTGATGTACGCCGGGGCCCCGCTGGCGGCCAAATCCGCCGCGCTGCTGACGCCCTACATCCCCGTGGTCATCAACGGGGTCGGCACCACCGAAGCAGGCGGGTACTTCGCGACGCACCACGAACATTGCGACCCCGACGCCTACCTGTGGCTGTCGTTCGCGCAGCAAAAGGGCGCAACATTCGAGCCCCGCACCGCGGACGGGCTGCACGAGCTGGTATTCGTCCGCGAGGACCCCGCGACAACCTCCAGAGAGACAGATACCGACGACGAACCCGTCATCTTCCAGACCTACCCGCACCTGACACGGTTCGAGACCCACGACCTCTGGCGCCCGCACCCCGTCCACAAGCACCTGTGGCAGATCGTCGGCCGCACGGACGACTACGTCCCCCTCTCGCACAGCGATGGACTGCATGCCTCGTCGCTGGAGCCGGAGATCACGGCCCATCCCGCGGTGAAAGCGGCGTTGATCGGGGGCCATGGGCTGGCGAAGCCGGTGCTCGTGGTGCAGTTGGTGGAGGGGACGACAGCGTCGGAGTTTGAGGTGAAGAGTCTGCGGCGTATGTGGACAAGGTCAACGCGCGGGTTCACGAGTGTGTGCGGTTGGAGATGGGGCGGGTGGTTATCGCGAGCGAGGAGAAGCCGTTTGCGTATACGGCCAAGCAGAGTGTGGCAAGGATGCAGAGTTTGGGGCTTTATAAGGCGGAGATAGCGGCGTTGGAGGGGTAGGGTTATCATGATGAATTCTGGGGCTATGGGGGGTGCATGGATTATGCTGGGTGGGATAATATTACGCGATTTAGAGATGAACTGACAGCAGAAGCAGACTTGATAGTTCGGGTGTATTACTGCTCGTACTCATCTCACACACACCCTGTGACCCCAAATCTTCAGAGGGGGTCAGATGAAAGCAAAGCCCCCTTCCTTGCAAGCCATAGCGGTTCAGGGGAAGCAGACGCGTCTCACAAGAACGATCGCTTCACACAGAGACTAACCGATTGCGGGGACTATCATGTATGCGAGAACATCGTTGTCGTTGGGTATTTCGATCACCTCGGTGGACATATAATTCTGGACTTTTGTTTCGGGTCCACGGGGCTCGGGAACATGTCGGTGCTCCTGCGGACCTTTCTGCCAACACGGCAGTGATTTTTGAGCTGGGTCAATGAGCTCATTAGAACACCAGACAGCTTGTACCCCTGTAAGCAGGCTGCGACGGTCGATTGGAAGCAGCTCTGCACTGCCTGCGAGTCAGTGATGGGAAATGGCGGCATTTATGCAAGATGACTGCGGCGGTTAATGCAGGGAGGGGCCGGTGTGGCGCAGTGTGGCGCATGCCGTCCTGTATGAACAGTGAGATGACGTACAAGATGAAGTCCCTTGTGCAGCACCATCACTTGGGATAGATGGCGAGTAAGTGATAGCTGCATATAGAGACAGGAATAGTAGATAAAGATATACTGTACACAAATATCAAAGGAAGTAGACACAAAGAACAAGAAGTAACGCTGGGATCAAGACGAAGATTGTATCCGTAGGATATCGCAAGACAAGCCATATTGCTCAATAGCTTCTATCCTCTATTTTGCACAGACAACGATTAAAATATGTGTATATCAAGCAGCATAGCAGACTTAGTACATTCACTACAGCTGGAAGCCCCTGGTGTGGCAGTGCGCTTTCCCAGCCGGCTTGCCGCCGGCGCTACGGCACAGTACACTTGCATCTGCGGTCCGCTGCGACTTCCGACGTGAGGACCAGTACTTCTCATCCAATCGATGGCACTGCCTTTCATATAGAACTCCAGAAAGTCGACTGATCCATGAAAGAAGGCGCCTGCTTGTGATTTGAGCGGCTTTAAGAATTGGAAGTGGCGTGCTCAGTTGAGTATAGCGGGCCAGCCTCGTGGAGTTCAGAGCCGCTTTACTCTGGGAGGCCGGATAGAGGTATTCATAACCACGTCATGAGAATGTGGACATTATAAAGGTGGTGGTGGTGCTTAGTAGGCGGGTCAAAGTATGATGAAAGGGTGAGGTTCACAACGTCAAAATCTATCACTCAACCATCATTCCGTCTTTGTCCTTCCATTGCTTCAAGTTGTCATCACCATCACCGCGCATTCCTCTTGCAACCATTTTGATCTCTCCCCATCCCCAACCCCCAAAGCAACACACATCAGGGAAAGGAAACCCATCCAGCGATGGACACAATCCCCAGCTCCGAACAACGCGCCATCTTCCTAGCGTGTCGCGCAATCTTCAGCGGCACGAACGCCAACATCCGCAAGACGAAGACCATCCGGGCGCATCTAGAAAGCCACCACAGCGCACTGCAAGCTCTCATTCCGAACTACGACATCTGGCGGGCCCTGCCTCTGGTCAAATACTTCTTGGAAAAGGGCCTGTTCCAGTCAAGCAGTAAACCCCAGTTGCAGTTTCCGAGTCTCCTTGAGCCGTGTCCCGCGCGGCAGACGCAGCATGCGGCACTTGAAGAAGAAGCATCGCACTCCAATGAGCAGGCTCTTCAGGAGCTCGCGGAGACGTACGAGGCAGAGCAGTGTAAAGAGGAAGAGGAGGACGAGGAAGGGAAAGGCGGTTTGGCACTCCCATCTGAGCCTGCCATGCCCACAATACCAGCAGCTGCCAGCGCCGTTGAAGTGGGACCGCACGTGTGGGGAGATGGATCAGGTACCGCCCACAATACCCTCCCTTCCTCTAGTGCATTCTACACAGCGCTACGTATCTCGATTCTTTCACTGACTAGAATACGATGTCTACAGACCAGACCCTATCCTCCGAACGACCGCCCGCCCCGCTCTTCCCGCTATACCTGCCCTACCACGCCCAGCATCACATCCTAACGACCGTCCAACAAGTCTTGGAGGAATGCATCTTCGACTTCTGCCAACGATGTCTACCAGACGAGCCTACAATCCGGGGCTGGGACTGCGCCGCGGCGGTCGAACTCAGCAAATGGACGCGGCTCCTCGGCCGATGGGCGTCCCGACTACCCGACGGCACGCTGCGTCCGACGGACCTCACACTGGAGACGATGCTTGCGACCGTAGTCAAGATCCGGCACACCGCGGTCCACCGCCTCCCTACAACGGCACAGGGGGTCTGCGACCTGGTGGCTGTCGCAGGAAACCTGGCCGCGACGCTGGGCGACGCGCTGCGTAGCGCGCAGCTGGATGATCTGCACCGCGACCTACAGGAGAAGATCACAATTCTTGAGTCTAATAAGAGTCTGCTGGAAGCGAATCTAGCCTGCCAGCTGGATCGCATACAGGCGGAGCGGGATCGGTTGGATCGGGAGGAGCAGGCGATCCGGGCGAAGACGATCCAGGATGACGGTGAGAATAAGCGCATGGTTGGGCTGTTGGTGGAACGGTCGGTCGATCACATCTTCAAGGTCTGGGCGGTCGGGCCTGAAGCTGAGGGGGCTTACTCGTCAGGGTATGCAGCGGCTGAGATTGGACGCTTTTCTGAGTGGGGGTTGAGCTTGCTGCGAGGTAGAATCGTTGGTGGAGGCTTGGGGCTGGGTCTTAGGGTGCTTGGTGTCATATGTTGCTTTCTACTGCTGGCGTTGGGAATTTGGTATACGGCTTTCTTGGACTGAGACGTTCGCAAGGGTGAAGAATAAGAGGTGAACAGATTGGTGGTGGAGAGGTCCACGGTCGCAAGTCATCATCCCTCCGAATTTGTATATTAGGGCTGGTTGACGTCGCATACCTAAGTGAGCTTTCCACCTTTACCGTTCTACTATGCCTCAGCTCAAGGGAGGGGGGGCGGGGACTCAGGTGGTCCCCAGTGCTCGGAGTAGGGTAAGTGAGAAGAATTGACGCAGGGTGTCTCGTATGTGAATTGAACCTCGACCTGTCCTCCAGCTAAGAGGGACACATGTGTATAGCATGGCTGGAAATATATGGTCCAGAGTTTGGAAGTATTCCATCCACCCAAGGAGAGAATCATCTTGGGTTACGAGCTTCCAAGCTTTACAGGAGAAAGATAGCTACCGTGATAAACTTTAGCGTGAAAGGAAATTTAGAGTATAAACATAGACAAAATGGGTCACATCGAACTTTTGCAATTCATAGATTGTGATTTACGATACTTCTAACAGGCAATCGTACAACATTGTTGGATGATGTGCGTGGCAATGGATCCAAACCACAGAAACGACCATTGCCAGATTGACCCCCAGGTAACACCGGAGTGCCTCGATCACAACGCCGCCATCGCCGTACTCAACTCCCCGACATCCTCACCCCGCCAGCGCTTGCCTGCAAAACAGTGACCCGCCTTGCAGCCCTCGCACAGCTCCTCATCATGGGGAGCTTTAGCGGCGCCCCCGTAGGCGGGCGGGGTGACCTGGACGCCATGCCATTTCTTGAGGCGGTAGGCGACGCGCTCGGCGTAGGAGGATGCGGCGAGGAACGGCCGGCTGAGGGCATTGCAGCCCCGACAGCGCTGGTGGTAGACGCGCGCGTTGTACTGGCCGTCCGGGTACATGCGGATCCGGATGGCGACGGCCTTGCTCGACCACCCGGCCGCCTCGCAGCTGCGGTTGTGGCAGACGAAGCGGCCCATGATCGTCGTGTCGTAGTCCCGGAGCTTGCCGGCGTCGGTATCCTGCCCATGGAAGGTCAGGTACGCGAGCCCTGCGTCCGCGAGGTGCTGTTGCACTCGCTCGTGGAGCGCGGGGTACATGGACCATTGTCGGGGGGCCTGGTACTTCTTGCCTTGCTGGCGCTTCTTGGGGGACTGGTCCTTCTTGGAGGACTGGTCCTTCTTGGGAGGCTGATCCTGCTTCGAGGGAGGCATGGTGTCTGTGCGTGTCTGACGGTGCTCGGGAAAAGACGGATAGGGCTTGCAGGTGTGGTGCAGAGGTCTGGAGCCGATGCGAACGTGGATCACAGGCTGCTCTTCCTGGAGTGGGAATCAAACTTCAAACACACACGAGGTTCTTGAGACGGTGAGTTGTGCTGTCGAAGGATATCACAGATCCGAAGAGTCTATTGGTCTATTTATGCCATGCTGGTACCCTTTCCCCTGCCAAGCAAAGACAAAGAAATTGTACCCAGGCGGCGATTTGCGCGAGGCGCACAATGAGAGAGAAAGCAAGTCAAGTTGCGACAGAAGAAAAAGCCCAGTAGTCTTTGTACTGATGAAAGGGATGCGCATGCGTTGGTGGAATCAGAGTCAGGTAGGATCGATCGGCTTAGAAGAAAGGGTCAACCTTATAGACAAGCCCTTGCTCCTTTGATCTCGGCGAGATGCTTAGACTGGGCGCCCGCCACATTGTCCTCGGCGATAAACTCCGCTCTATACCCCAGGCTTCCAAGGTTGGGCCCACATAGCCATATACTCAATCCACACGGGTAGTCTCGGGTGAAAGTTGTGCTATTCGGAGCTGTCCATTGCCTGTTTTCAAATATTCACGGTGCATCTATCATCTCAACTCTGACTTATTGCCGTAGACACCATGATAAGTGCGAAGCTTTCCTAGTGTCCGGTCGCGTCCTTGTTGTGAACACATAGGCAGCTCATAGTCCTATGCTAAGGGCCAAGGAAGAGACAGCCTAATGGTATTGCCATCGTTATACCTGATGATCCTACTATTGGTTGATCATCAATCGAGCCCCAGGGCCACAGAGAAAAGCGAGCTTATGTTACCCCAGATACACTTAGGAAGATCAGCCCAATGACGGCAACTGTGAAGAAAGGGGAGTGTATTGTATGCGGAAGAGATAGAGACTATACACAATGGCGAGAAAAACGAAGACAGCAAGCAACGCCAGCTTGCATGTCCCCACAACGCAACACCATAGATCTGGCGAGTTATGCCTTGTACTTCGGCGGGAATGACTTCCCATCAACCTTGTTGATCTTCAGTATCTCCGGATCAAAGTCCTTTAGGAGCCGCACCTAATTAGAGGCTGTGGTTAGTCCCACCTATGCAACCTGTATACAAGATTGAACTCCCTACTTACATTGACAGCCGTGATCGGTTCACCTTCCATAGGAGGCGGCCAGATAAAGCAACTGCTCCCGCAGCCGCTGCAGAACTGATGCCTCGCCTTGCGGTCGCCAAAGCGATACTCCTTCAGCACCTCGGCGCCCTGGTCAATAACGAAGTCCTTCTGGAACGGGTACACGAGCAGATACCCGTTCTTCGAGCAGATGGAGCAGTTGCAGCTGGCAGTCGGGTACTCGGGTAGTGGCGGCGATAGGATGAAGTGGAACTGCACCGCGCCGCAGTGGCAGTTGCCGGCGTGGGAGCTGGTCTCGCCGGTCGGGGTGGGTGGGAAGGTCATGGTTGAAAGTTTGAAGAATCAAGTAAATGATGATGAACAAAGAGGAATGATGTAGACAATACAAGTATCTCGTGGGGAGAGACAGGTCAAGTAGCCTTACTGAATTACGCAAATGCGGGGCTGCGCCAAGTCGACCTGCTTATCCTCGGAGCTTCTCAAAGTCAGCTGCGTCAGGGTCTCGACTTTCATCAACTATGTAGCTGGAATCATAATTCAACCTATTCATGTTGCGACTGGATTTAAGAGTTCTACTCTCATATAATAGCAGTTGTGGCTGAGTTTGAACATACCCTGAGTCTATCACGGAATTGTATAAAATCTCCCTGGCCAGCTACCTGACAACTGAGTGAAATAACATAAAGAATTACTAGAAAAACCACACTTGTAAGATGGCATGATTCGCTTAAGGGACCCAACTTGTAAAGATGCTCTTACTACCGAAATCCACTGCAGTGATCTCAGGTATGGTTGGCAGGTTTTTGCGTTCAATCACTACACGAATCTCTTGGCAAGTTGTAGTTTAGCTGGCCAGGGATCGTACACCCCTCTCACAACTGCTGATAGATCTTTATTCTCCGTGCATAGACAGATTTAGATCAATCTGACACGGATGATTAGGGACCATGAGTCACAAGTGGGCCTACCGCCAGCCCAATCCCAAAAATAGCTTGGCAAATCTTACATCCCTGAAAGCTTTGCATCTTTGCTCTCCCCACACTACAATCCAACCCTCATCCAGCTTTTGTATACAGCGAGATGGCTCACCAAGCCCACAGCATCAGCTGGAACATCCTCGCCCAGAACCTCCACCATCGATCGGCCCCAGCCTCCCCGGACACAACCCACCTCGTCTCGGACCTGTACTTCCGGTTCCGGCCCGCCCAGGGCAAGGAGATCGGCTACTTTGCCGAGTCCTTCGCCCGCGCCATCGAGGAGCACACCCGCACCGAGCGGCGGAAGTACCCCGCGCAGTATAGTCCGATCCAGCCAGATGATTTAGTCTTGGAGGATCGCCTCGCGGAGAGACTCCGGCCCTTGGCCTACCGATGGTGCACGGCCTACCAGGACCGCAAGTGGCCGTACGGGACGACTGTCAAGGCGGAGAGCCCTCAGCTGTGTCCGCATCGGGACTACCCCACTGAGATCAACATCCGTAGGAGCAGCAGCAGCAGCAGTAGTACCAGCAACAGCGACAGCAGTAGCGCCGACAGGCCCGAGGATCATTGCGGATGCCCGTTACCGTACCGCGAGCGAATGGGATCGGCCTTTCTGCGTCGCTACCGACGCAACGACTGCTACAAATTCATGGACGTGAACGCCGAGACCTTCTACAACATGCAGGTAGTGAGCAGCCTCATGCTCCTCGGAGAGATGGACCCTGTGCTGCGGCTGGCCGCCACGCCGGACAACGACCTGGCAGAGTGGATGGAGATGTACGAGTGTTATTGCATGGTACGCACGGCCTACACCCCCGCCCCCCAAACAAGAAAAAGCATAGCAACAGTCAAAACCCAGTACTAACGCCAGAAGCCAGACCCCCAACCGCGGCTGGGACCAGCTCTTCGCCGGCGCACTACAGATGTACCTAACCCTCAACATCCTGCACAGCATCCCCCCCCTCTGGGACCCGGCCTCGCGCCACGCCGCCAACAAGAAACGGTCCGACGAATACCGCAACACGCGGATCTACCAGCGCACGCTGCGGCGGTGGACCTTCGAGGGCGCCTCGAACGAGGTCGCCCAGCACCTGCACCGGCGGTTCTTCGGCCTCGACGGCCATTTCCACTGGCAGACGGAGGTCACGCGCTACCGCCGGGAGGCTGGCTTCCTGCCGCTGCTGGAGGCCACCAGCGAGGTCCGGGGCGCGAGGCTGGGGTGGTGGAACGATTCGAACCGCCCCAGCGAGACGGCTGCCGCAGCCCCTACGCTCATTCTGACAAATCGGACCTTCCCCTACGGCCAGGTGCCGTTCGAGGTGTTCCTGAACTGCGGGAAGAAGGCCGTCTATCGACCGCAGTGGACGGACGTCGCGCGTGTTGAGGGCTATCTGCGAGTGCGCGGGGGTCTTCCGCAGGAGTTGGTACAGCAGATCACGGCGCTGGCGGAGTACGATGGCCAACATGCGCGGCGACTGCCGGTTCCGCACGATCCGCTGCACCGCGCCAATCGCGCGGAGTTGCGCGACTACCTCACGCGATGCTGGCAGGTGATGGTGCGGTGCAACATGCTGGCGGTGGAGGTGGGCAGGAAGATCGATTGGGTCGCGCAGGTGGTCGAGACTCTGGATAGGCTTGTGGCGAAGCCGCCTGGGAAGAAGCTGTTCACGCGCGAGCTGATGGGCGAGTACTGGGAGGTCACCATGGCAGGCGGGAGCGGGGAGTTGCCGCATCGGTTTCGGACGTACAATACATAAATTTAGGGCGGGGCCTGGATCAATGCCTACAGCAGAGGGGGAATGAGTCTTTTCTACCTCTTTTTGTCATGCGTGTTTTTCACGGAATTAAATGCATGGATTCTAATTCTAGAATCAGTCGGAATGGGGATATCATGTCCATTTGATCTCCAGCGACATAGTCTCTGCCTCCTCCATGCCTCTTGTTTTCCGGAATGAACAGCGTAGCGTCTTCCAGCCTACGCAATAGGATTCGACCCCCCCGCCGTCCGTGATCAGGCATTCAGTGATCTAGACCGGCTAGATTGTGCATTCTAAGTGGCTCGAGAAGCTCTCGCTGCCGCTCGTTGACGAGTGCGGCCAGCCCAGGGGTCGAGTTGGGTCGGCGAAGGGATTCGAGGTGGTGAGAGAGGCCGGGTCGATGAGCAAGCAGACTTAACCCGGGTGGAAGCAGCTGGCGAGCGGACTTCCTCAATAGATGGGGACGTCGGGCGCCAGGGAATGTCAAACATAAAGGGCGAATTTACCAGTTCAATTGAATTGGTCGACGAGTACGAAGCAGACCGTGCCACCGGGCGGGGAGGTAGCGAGGGTTGAGCTGAAGGGAAAGTCTCCACTGTAGACACTCGTTGCATATTAATTCAACCTATATTCCACACAGACCAGATGGATGGAAAGCGCGTACCAGTCAGATGATTCCGGATTATTCGAAGCCAACTCGGCCCGCTGAGTTGGCCCATCTTGCTTCGCGCCATCTTCCAGTTCCGCTCGTTGGACACCCGGACGGATATTGTTCCAGCGGGATCGGCCCACTGGATGCCATCCGAGCCCGGGTCATAACCCTCATGCTCGCGGAGATACTCTATCAGCTTGGAATGAGACGCCGAGTTGAAATCCCAAACAACAACCTTCAATTCGCGGACTGCGTCGGAGGTCCGAATACGGGGATGGGGATTGTTCACGGGCTGTATTTCGTGTTTTTGTTGCTGCTGCTCCTGCTCTCTTTCTTCTTCTTCTTCTTCTTCTTCTTCTTCTTCTTCTTCTTCTTCTTCTTCTTCTTCTTTTTCGTCTTCTTCCTGTTGTTGTTGCTTCTTTTTCTGCGACCGTGTTTGTGGCATCGTCGTAGCCACATCCTGAATGCAGCCGATGGCATCACCCTCCGAATCCACTGAGCAGGATACAGTCCCCGCTCTTCTTGGTGTCTGCGGTCTCCCCCAGCGCCTGTTCTGCTGTCCTGTTCGTCGGGTAGCGGAAGGATCCGAATCGGTCGTATCAATAGCATCGACGCCCGAATCCGATGAGTAGGCGACAGGTACCCCTCTTCTGGTGGTACTCTCTTCTCTTCTCCGACGCTTGCTCCGCTTCTGAGGTCCTCGATGTCGGGCAATGGGAGTATCGAAGTCCGATGGATCGGCATCGGTCGCCGAGTCCAATGAGGATGACACAGACCCCGCTCGTCTTCTACCCCGGCCACCTCTTCGGGGCCTGTTCCGTGGCCACCTCCTTCGTCGGGCGGTCTCGGTCTCCGAATCCGATGAATCGGCGGTTTCGGTCTCCGAACTCAACCAGCGTAACGCCTTCCTCCGCTTGGCTCGGAGTATCCCCTTGGTGTAGGCCGTTCGGACCCGGTATGTATACAGCATCAGGTAGTCCAAGCAGTGCGCGGCATCGTCGCGATAGGCCCGCCGCACAAACCGGGGCATCGCGTGAATGCGGGCGGCCAGTTCCTCGCGCAGCTGCTGACGCAGTCCCGGGGTCTTCATCGCCAGCTGGAACAGGCCACCCCGCTTCAAGGCAAGGAGGAGGAGGTCTCTGAGCCGCACCCAGTCTGTTCCATTCCCTCCTGGCAGCGCCTCGTGGAAATCAGCCATGCTCGGTGTCTTGCCCATGTCTTGCGATGACCCAGCGTGAGTGAGCGGAAGGATTTGCGAGGGAGGGCTTCGGTCTGGGGTTGTTACGGATGTAGGGTATAGCTGGGTCGTAATGGATGATAGCTGGATAGAAGTAAATCCGTGCTGAGGGATTCTTCGTTCTTCGTGGGCTTGTTGCGTATTTCGATGGGGGCTGTCGGGGTCCCGGCCTCGCAACCCCTGGAAGACGCGTTTGCCCGCCACAAACCAAATGTACAGGGATTGGAGAGATAATGGAGCAGCGTGTATCCTTGGAGTCGACGAATTGTGGTGCGACTAGTGGTTTGGAACTATCATCGGCGATCCGGGGAACTCCACCTCCCGCTTCCTAGCTGCGACCAGGGTACAAGTACGTACTTCTGTTGAGTTGATGCTAGACTCCTTGTCGAGGTCCGGTACGTTGTTTGCAGGCATGATGCTAACGCCCGTCGCGGACTTATGTATTATCCTCATCCCGCAGGAGAGCTGCATACGGCAAGCTACTCGTGCCAATAGGGTGTCGTATTTCCACGGCATTTCGCAGATTATTGCCCAGACGCGGGATTTATTCCAGCAAACAGACACGCACGCGTTTTCATGTCACAGGATGTGGTCGATGATGTGTTCAGGCTGAATGACGGCAGATGTTTATGTCTTGCCAATCTGCCAGTCTTTAACGATAAATGAGATGGAGCTGATTTGGGGACACAGTTTTAGTGCTTATGCTCTTGCTGACGCTGAGCTAAGCTTCGGGTCTTTTACATGATAACTGAGGGGTAACCCCCACTCCCATCCCTATCCCGACCCCGGCCCCCAGTGTTGATGTGCAGTTTTCTGATTCGCTACTCACATGTGGGGGCCGATTGCTGCAGGACTCATGGCTTCAAGTTGTTTCTATTTTTTTAGGGGGGGTTTGGGGGTTGACAACCTGACAAGCAGCTTGATCCGCCATTCAAAGGACCATCACGCAAACAGAAAAGGACTGTTCCTAGACAGGAACACTATTCTCCAAACTCCTGTGCCCCAGCTTGCCTATCAGAATATGCTCCGTCGAGTGGGTGGAGGGCTCGTCCGAGTCGCGAGCCGCACTCGACAGCGTGTCCCGAAACTGGAACTGGAGGAGTCGGCGATGGCCCGAATCGCCTGCCGGTTTCACCGTGGGCCCTTTCCCGAACAAGTGTCGGTTGCGCGAGGTGATGTAGAGCTGCCGGAAAGATGCGGCGCAGGCGACCATCACGGCTGTCAGTCGCCACGAAAAGCCCGAGCCAGATGTCAGCCAGGGGACGCAGAACCTCATTTCATCCCCACAAAACGACGTACCCGTGCCCATCTCGATACAGGACCAGAAGTAGACCCACGAGATGTCCATCGTCTGCGCGTAGTCGATGCCCACGGCCACCCGCACAATGGCGACCGCCATGATGGCCACCGTCGCCAAAAAGAAGGCGAGCAGGACCATCTTCTGGCGCAGCGGAAGCTGGGAGTTCCAGAGGACGAAGATCGGGACGGAAAGAACTGCGCCCGAGATTAAATCACCATTCCAGCGCCGAGGGGGAAGCGATGGGAACTGACTGAGGGCGTCCGTCACGATATCGCCGGCGCAGCTGCCATAGATGATCTGATTGTCATGATGCACCCGGTCGATGGAGCCGCAGTGTGCTGCGGGATGCGAAGGTCAGCCGGTGCATTCGGGGGCCCTGAGGATTGGAACTCACCCATGGTGTAGGCGGTGCTGTTGATGGTGCAGCGGTAATCGATGATTCCGATGCAGATAATCCACCACGCGAGCGTGATGCCAAAGACAATCCACCACCACACCCGGTGGCTCCGGATCTTGGTACCCAGAGTGTAGAAGAAGGTCAGGAAGGACAGCTTCACCAACCACAGTCCGGAGTAGAACAAGACGAGCCAGGCGACAAAGTATCCTTGCAGATGCGTATACGCATCCAGGAACTCGAGCGTCGGCAGTGTCTTGCCACTGAACACGGGCGAATAATGATACAAGACCGGCCCCTCGACCTGCCACATCACCGTCGTTGCCAGCATCATCGCCCAGGCCAGCACGACCAGAGCATCGTCAAGGAAAAGCCTGCGGTAGGTCAAGAGTCGGACGTAGAGACGGAACAGGATAGAGCAGAAAGATAGAGCAGTAAAGGTCCACAGAGTAGCGATAAATGCGTCAAAAGAGATGTGGGTGCCTTGAGGGCCCAGGGCTAATCCGGACATGGCCGTTGTGGGTAGATGTGGATAAAACTGACTGTGCTACTGGTGCTGGCAAAATGCCAAGGAGGTCAGGATTTATAAGACTCCGTACCTGCGAGGCACCGCCCGAGGCACTGCCCGAGAAGAAACCAGGTCCAGAATTGTGGTGTGCTGACTGCATTAGGATGCATGGTGACATGCAAGGCTGAGCAGTAGCGGAGCATTCTTGCCAAGATGTGCTTACGCTGTCTGTGTCTGGCAATTCGTACCATCAGCCAATTGGGATGCCTTGTGTTTCAATATTCTCCGACACCTACATCATCTGTCTGATTGTCCGTGGGATTGTGGAGGAGATAAGTCGATCTTCATATTAGAACCAGTATGGGTAGTCGGATATAGGATCTAAGCTTATCCATTTATAAATTAAAGTCGAGGCCCGGCAAACATAAAAGGGTTCCTAGGAACTAATACTCATATTAATCCGAGTGGAATTAATGACTAGTAATATAGAAAAGTGTTCTTTTTCTCCGATCGCGAACGCAAATAGCCCACCTATGATCCATGCTTATTCTTCCCTCCATTTTTGTCCGCACATCATATTCACAGCAGTATAGTGACCTTCTCATAAAGCCCAGTCGATCGGGTAGCTCAGCCATTGAGCACGGGGGTACAAAAATAAATCAAAACCTACACCCTGTACTACATATTCATGTTGAATAGCCTGCTGGCTTTTACACACATTTTCGGAAGTAAATACTCTGGCTCTCCTAGGTATATAAACACAGTCTATTTCGATTCCATACGTGAGGTTAACTGCTTACTATCTCTTCCACATTCGCAAACACATGCGTTCGATTCTCTGCCATAGTGGTACTCAGCCCGCCAGCACCAGCTCAGGCCTGCCTACCCCGCACCTGGACACTACACGATACTCACATCGTACTCGAAGATTTCGCATGAGCTTCCGCAAGTCCTCTGGGCCTGACGAACTACAAATCATCCTTCATTCACTTACGTTAGCGTCTTACCCGATCTATATCATCCCATTCTGAGCTAGCTGCACTGGTTCAATTTTGTCTGCACGCGTTCTTAAACCTTGGTAGCAGCCTCATTGTCCTTAAGGTCTGAGAACGACCATCGTGAGACCTAATCCCCTCCATGTGTTTACAAGCTTGTATATTAGGATCAGAAAGGAGTAGAACGAACCAGAGGTTTTTAAAGCTTATCAAGCTGGGCGATCTTTTCTCTCCCAGGGTTTGTACCGCTTGACCCCAGAATCTCAATTTATCCCACTATCATCTTTTCTGACCCACCTTATCTGCTAAGACTTACACTATATGCCCCTGTATCTATGATTAAGTGGTATCGTGGTAACGTGGTAAAGAAATTAGGTGGAATCGGTCCTGTCCGGGCGGGGCGGACGGGTCTTGCCGCTTGCCTTGCTTGCCTGCTTACAAGAGAATACCCTAGCAACCTACCTGGTCTAATCATGGAATACTTGTCAGATGCACATACTGACACGGGACCCCTAAATGCCAGACCCAACAAACTACAATCCAACATAAAGACTCATTCCACAAAACACGACCCGTGCGAAGAGAGCCCTGCAGTTGCCCGGCCACATTAGCCAGATTAGCCCACTCCCTTGCGTGAGCCCCTCACCCGCCCAAATGTTTCTGCAGCAGACGCCGCTGAGGGACTATGCTCGATATCAGCTAGCGGAGGGAAAATCCAGCTAATACGGTGGCTCCATGACTGAAGATAAGCTAGCGGGACAGCTTAGCGCTTATTGTTCCTCATCAATAGCGGGGCCCGTATACGAGGTATTCCGCCTCAGCTGTAGCGGTCTCGATGGCGCGATGTGCTTTCGACGGTGATTGGTAACGTGAGCTTAGCAATCGTGGACGTCGCTTCTACATCAATCAAATTTCTCGGGTTCGCTGGGGAAGGATGAGGGGGTATATAATGAGCGCATGCGCCCAGGCTTGCGGTGCATCCAGAATTCCTCAACCCCACAATCCCGAGGGCAAGCCGAATTCAGAATGCGAGTGTCGTGGGCGCAAGTGTTCGCCCTCAGCTCCCTTGTGGGATCGAGTCAGGGCAGTCCCGTGCGATCGCGAAATGCATCGCAGGTGCATCCGTTTCACGTCGACCTGTCGGCGAAGGTGCCGCGCATGCTGGAGCAGATCCGCCGCACGAAGCTGCCCGCGCAGCCGGTGTACGTCAACACCGGCACTGCGCAGGGGATCACGTTGCACGACCTGAAATCCTTCCAGCAGGAATGGCTCACGGATTTTGACTGGAAAAGCGAGCAGAAGAATATCAACAAGTGAGGTTTCACCGGGCGGATCCATGGTCAATGCTAATTGCTGGCAGATTCAACCAGTACACCACCACCATCGAAGACCTAACCATCCACTTCGTCCACGAGAAATCCAACAGCTCCGACGCCATCCCGCTGCTGCTCCTGCACGGCTGGCCCGGCTCGTTTCTGGAGTTCGCCCCCATCATCGACGAGCTAACCGCTCAAGCGACCACCGCAACCGGCAAGAAGGTCGCCTTCGACGTGATCGTGCCCTCCCTGCCCGGGTTCGCCTTCTCCTCGGCGCCCCCCGTGAACTGGACCATCGCCGACACGGCGCGGGTCTTCAACACCCTGCTCACCCAGGTCCTGCACTACGAGACCTACGCGGTGTTCGGGACGGACTGGGGCGCCGGCATCGCCTACACCCTGTACGACCAGTACAACTCGACCGTTCGCGCGGGCCACCTGGCGTTCCTGCCATTCTTCCCACTGACCCCGGCGGCGCTGGCGGCGCAGAACATCACGCTGGACGCGGTGGAATCCTTCGAGGAGGCGGAAACCATGGAGTGGAACAACTCGGGCGAGGGGTATTTCAACGAGCAGACCACGAAGGTACGCCTCCTATGCATTTCGCCTCCCGCATGCCGCAATCCCAGGACCCAAGACCTACGCTAACACCACCACCCATCAAGCCCAACACAATTGGCCTAGCCCTCCAAGATAACCCCATCGGCCAACTCGCCTGGATCGGCGAGAAATTCCTCAACTGTAAGCGCAGCCCCTCCCCCCTCGCACCCACCGTTTCCGTATCTCCCATGGCCGATCTAACAGCCGAGAAGGGTCCGACCCCAACGCCGGAACCAGCCCCTCGGTGCTCACCCATAACGAGATCCTGCGGCACGTCTCGCTCTACTACCTCACCGAGACCTTTGCCTCGTCCGTGGTCATCTACGCGCAGAACCCCAACGGCTTCAGCACGGTCTACAGCAAGGCGCACACCGACGCGCCGCTGCTGTTCAGCGCGTTCAAGTATAATGTGGGCTTCTGGCCGCCGGCGCTGGTGGCGCAGACGGGGAATTTAGTGTTGTATCGCAGTAGGTTCTTTCTTCTGACGAACTGATGTGAGGGGTGTGGGGCGGCTTAGTATGGGTGCTAACTGGCGTGGGTGTAGATCATCAGCGCGGGGGCCATTTCCCCGGGCTGGATAATCCCGTGGCGTTGGTGGGGGATTTGCGGGAGATTGGGAGTTATTGGGAATGAGATTGGGTCTTGGGGAGGAGGGGAGGAGTTCGGTTTGTCGAATGTGATGAATTACCATGCGAGGGGTGCGGTTCGATCTATCGTTGAAGGATATGACATTAGAGGGCTCTATAAATAGTTGCATGGTTTTCGATCGGGGTTGTTGATCAATTAGACACCCTGTCAGGACCGCAGGCCATGAACGTGCAAGAAGCCATCGGCATAGGCAAGCATTGACCCTGACTCTCGTAGCATTAATTAGCGTGCGTGGCTCCCACCCAACCACCGAGCCATTTTGTACAGTACTTCATCTTCCGCGATACAAACCCTCAAACTCGTACGTCCGACGCACTCCAGGGCGGCACACAGAAATACACCACCCCATGCCCCACCGCAGCAGCGAGCGCAGCAACCTACAGCACACGCACAGCATTAGCACCCCATCCACCAAGCACCCCCCCCCACAATCCACCTCACATCCAAACTGCAAAGAACACACAACTCACCCAATGAATCCAATGATACCCCGGAAACCCCGTCGCGACATACACCCCCAGACACCTGGCGGGATTGAGCCCTACCCGCAACGAAACAGATTAGCCCTAACAACCCAGATTCGAGACCCAAAGAACAACCAACTCCCAACCCGGTGCACGGAGGACTGAACGAAAAGCAAAAAAAAAAGCGACAGAAAGAAATGGGGCGGGAAAACGCACCCGCACCGCCGAACCCCTCGCGCGAAAACGCCGACGCCCAACTGACGGTGCCGAGCGCCATGCCCACGAGGAACGGCGACAGCGCGGCGCCGAACAGCCGGCCCTGGCGGGGATCCAGCCCGACCCCGAACGACCAGAACACCAGCAGCAGACAGAAGACGACCTCGAGGAGGAAGGCCTGCTGCACGGGGACCCGGGCCGTGTCGACGGCGCACCCGCCCACCGCGAAAGCGCGGGTCCCGTAGCCGGCGCGCAGCATCAGGCCGGCGAGCGTGCCGCCGAGCGTCTGCGCGGCCAGGTAGATGACCGCCCGCGGGAGGGTGATCAGGCGCGCGAAGAAGGTGGCCAGCGTGATGGTCGGGTTCAGGTGGCTGCCGGTCACGTTGGAGAAGGTGAAGATGCACAGGGTGAGGGTGAGCCAGTTGATCAGGCTGCCGATGGTGGGGCCGAGGAAGGTGGCTGTTGCGTAGACGCCGGCGGGTGTTGTGCTGGTGGTGGTGCTGGTGCTGGTGTTGCTGCTGGGCTTGATGGAGGCCCAGGCTGTTATGAAGACGTTGAGCATCGTTCCTACACAGGACGGTGAGTTGGAGGGGTGGGTTATGAGACGGGGAATCTGGCAGGTTGCGGACCAACGCATTCGATGAAGCCGAACTTCCACAGATCGAACTCCCCGAACCCCCCGGGTTTCAACCCCTCCTTGATGCTCATCATCGGGGCCGCGTCGGGCACCCGCTTCAACAGGGCCGCATTGTCCGGGTCGTGCCGGTCCACCACCAGCGTCTGGTTGCCTCCGATCCGCCCCGTGAAGGGCTGGATCGTCGGCTTGGCTTCTGTCGGGTCCATTGTCTGCTGGCGGCTGGGATCGGCGTGTCTCGGCTGGGGCTGGAGTGGAAGTCGTGTCGACGTGCGGCAGCCGGGGGCGTTTCCGCAGGGATGACGGCGGCCAGTCAAACTTATATTGCGATTTTCCAACGCCCCTGTTCGAAGCTCTCAAGCCGAAGCTTCCACCTCGTACAAGCTTTGATTGCAACCCACTGCGAATATATTGGCGCTAAGCTCCTTTCGGATGCTATACGAGATGGGCGGTCCAGTGGGTGCCTTCTGACCGCCTACTGTAAGTGGCTGCGCTAAGCCTGTTCCGGTTGTGAGCAGAAGAATCTGCCGGCAGTGTCCTGAAGCGGTAAATGGTATCGAGGCGGTCAATATTCCGAGCTGTCAGTTCGATACCCCAACTCTGAGCAGGGGCAGCGCAGTCAATGTTCAGTAAATCGCAGCCTTTGCTAGATCTAGACTGCCTTTCGGACGTTTACGGTGTTGTTGGAAGTCTCTTCTGAATTGTAGGTGCTGGAAATCTAGTCAAAGCCTCCGGGTAGTCATTGCCAAATATATAACGGCATTGCAAGCAGGTGTTTTGATCAACTGCGATGTGTATGAATGTACTCTAAGACAATGGTATCCCAAATTCAGGTTCAAGTTAGCCAGACACAATATTGAGTCAGGCAGTCTTCCATAAACAGCTTCGGAAACTCCTCTTCCTGCAAACGATTGCACGATTCTAAGCATGAAGGCGGGCTGATGGAAGCCGAAGAATCCGGCCAGATTAGTTGTGCCTTTGAAAAGCGGTGACGATGCTCTCAAGGAGGGTGCTTCTACGGGTTACATGCTTTTGAGCCCGAATGTAGGATATAGCCATGGTTGTATGTGCTCCATCGCTGTTTGCTCGTAATGTATCTCTCACAGTACTTTAACTAGAGTCGGCCCAAAGGTTAGCTCCAAACCAATTCTATACAGGCTAGCAGTCTGATTGAGTTGGAGCAGCACGAAAGCAGAATCAAATAAGGGAGACTATAACAGAAGAGCCAAGACTGCAGTTCTTGCAGGTAAACATAAAACTGTGCTATTTTCTACTCTTTCATCCCCTCTATAAATGATGCTCGAGATGACCACAAATCGTCCTTCTGGCTTGGCGTCAGCATTCAACTTCCAGCCTACTACTTAATAGGCCACAGGCAAAATAGGCCCAACTGTGCATGCCGAATGACAAAAGACAACTGGATATCATTTGATAATCACTAGTCACTAACTACCACGAATGAACCTCCGCCTGGCGCTACCTATTCTAAGAAGTACCCTTAGCCCCTCCCGACGTCCTTCTCAAGCTAATAACAGAAATACCCCGGCCCAATCTGAGGCTTGACCCCACAAGTCTGCGAGCAACACATCCCGGGATTATTGATATCACAAATCTTGTCCGTCGCCACGCAGGTCTCGGGACACGACACCTTGATATCCGGCAGGTCGCCCACCAGGGGGACCTTGTAAGTCGTGGGGTTGGTCCCCCCGCTGGTCCCTGTCCAGGTGGCGGCGGAGTGGTCGGCTTTTGGCTGGGCGTCCAGCTGGATCGTCTGGCCGCGCTGAGCGAGGAAGGTCTTCGAGGTATCATCCTCCAAGGTGAAGGAGCTCTTTGGGAGATCCCAGGGGAACTTCACGCGCACTGAGCAGCCTGAGTTGGTCAGGGTGATCTTCTCGCAGAGCAGGTTGGTGGCGGCGCTGAGCACTCCGGTGGTGGGGAGTCCGGCGCAGAGGTCGCGGGCTTGATGGGGCATCCCTGCGACCAGGCCGGCGGTGGGGAGGAATGCAACGAAGTAGGAGGCTTTCATTGTGGATGGAGATAATATTTGGATAGGGGGGTTCTCTTGGACAGTGCGGGCTCTTGGTGAGTGACTTGTTACTACAGATGAGAGTGTGCAGAGCACGCATTTATAGTCGATGACCAAGGTGTTATGATTGGCCAAGCGGTGCAGCATTCATCCTCAGGTCAGATGAGATATCAAGACCGGCGTCTAGACCCTGCATGATCGGATGTATCTTGTTTATCTGCGATTAGGTTTTTGCTTATGATGGATCACTATCCCAAATTCCCTTACATCCCATGGCTGTCCCGCAGCCCCGACCCACTCCCGCTCCCGCTCCCCGTATCCCTTCCGTTTGCAGCCTGCAGTGGCAATTAGAGTACTCGTCAGACCAAAGCTTAATTCAAGATTCCTACTGGTCGTGCACTGCCCACTCTTTCGGGTCCGGTGACTGGACAGTTTATCTGTCAAGCCAAGAAAGTGGACAGCTGCACGGACGCCAGAGGATAGATACTCGAAGATTATGCTTCCAGTGGGTGGCTCGGGAACCCTCGACTCGTCTGACCAATATCCAGGACACCTCGGAAGAATGGAACAAAGGACAATTCCAATGTCTGTAGTGGAAACCAAGCGACGGAAACAGACTTAGGCCCAGCGATGTCTCCGCGATAAGGGATCATGTTGAAGTCCCCACATGTATACAGTTGGTTTAGACGTCGATACGAGAGCTTAATATAAACCCCAAACTCGAGGAGCAGGTGGCATTCTGCGAGGGCTACCACAAGAACTATGTAGTACAGATGCTTCTTCAAGAGACCCTTGTTCTGAAACGGCTAGCATCTTCTGAGCCACATGAGAAGCCACTCAGGACCTCACTCAATTGTCGGGGACGAACCTGTTCGAATCCCAGTGATTCCGACCAGGTCATGACCCTTCGCGATGTCTGATCAATTCTGGGAGTCACTAGTCGACAGGATATCCTTCTCTGTCTATAGAGTCAAGTGAGCCGGTCAGTGCTGGAAAGTATGTGAGCGATTATATCCTGAACGTCCGCAGCCAATGCCAACCACGGCGACTTCGGGAGAACCGCCCAAACAGACAAATATAAAGATCGGACAATCCTGAGAATTCCAGACATCGAGTTGAGCGTCGCTGCATCATCCTAGAGGCTGCAGTCGATTCGTGTACGTCGGCAGTGTGACGTAGCCATGTATGAGCGACCCAATCCACGACGTCAACGGCAGCCTTGCAGTCCTTGGCCCTGCATGCAACACCCAGATTACGCGTGAGATCACCCCGTGCCCACAAGGAAAGTAGTCTGGCCCGGGGTCCAAGCCACACCGCCAAGCTGGCTGCATGACCGCCACGCTCGTATTCGTCCCTGATCGCAAGGATCCTGACAAATTCATGGAAGGAACACACGCAAGGGCCATTCGCGGAAAGAACACATCAAAAGCAGGCAGCTTCGCCGGATCTCCAAACTTAAAGTAGATATCGACTCTCCTCTAACTCGCGACCTCACCCGCGACACTATGGGCACCGCATTCTCCTCTGGCAGCACCCCCCCCCCCCCCCCCCAGCGGGGCAGCGGGGG
>KZ825628.1:0-61499 GCA_003184685.1 Aspergillus indologenus CBS 114.80
CCCCCTTCCACCCGGATAACTCGTATGCAAAAACTTGTCTATGTGGTATCCGGTTATTTTAGACTAATATACAAGAATCAACCGTCCCCCTTGTGTGTTCCAGGACCCCCCATGCTTTGCGGGTCTTCCGGTGTACATGCATCTCGTAGGCAAGAAAAACTGATAATAGTACAGCAAAGCCAAAAGCACCCGTGATAGTACAGAAGAGGCACCAGGTACAGTACCCGCCGGTCTACAAATACAGCCACCCACCGTTCTACAAATACCGCTTCTCGAAGATCTCCTCGTAGCACTGCACGTGGTCGCCGACCTCGAAATCCGACCAGCCCTCGAAGGCCATGCCGCACTCGGTGTCCTTGCGCATCTCGGTGACGTCCTTCTTGACGTTCTTGAGCGAGGTGATCGTGCCCGTGTAGATGGTCTCCTGGCCGCGCAGCACGCGCACCTTCTTGGTGCGGTTGATGAGCCCGTTGCGCACGCGGCAGCCGGCGATGGACATGCGCTCGCGCGCCTTGAGCTTGATCTCGAAGATCTCGCCGATCTCCGCCTCGCCCGTGACGCGCAGCGTGACCAGCGGCGGCAGGTGCTCGCTCAGCGTCGCCTTGACGTCGTCGATGAGCCGGTAGATCACGTTGTGGTCCTTGATCGCCACGCCGCGCGACTCGGCCATCTGCGTGATCCGCGGGTCGATGGCCATGTTGAACGAGATGACGTGCCCGCCCGCCGACGCCGCGTGCTCGATGTCGAACTCGCTCACCGGCCCGACCTCCGCCCGCAGCACGTTCGCGTACACCTCGTTGTTGCCCACCGCCGTCACCGAGTTGAGGACCGCCTCCGCCGACCCGTGCACGTCCGCCTTGATGATGAAGTGGATCGGCTGGGGCCCCGATTGGACCTCTTCCTGTTCCAGTCCGGCTTCCTGGAGGCGGCGTCGCTCCATCAGCTCGCGGCGGGCCTCGTTCATCGCCGTCGTGTCCTCCCCCAGCTTCGAGGTCTCGGACCGCTCGAGGCGGTATTCAACGACGGACTTGGCCTGCTGCTCGTGCTCCGCCTGCAGGAACTCCGTGCCGGCCGTCGGCTGTTCGCGCCACCCGTCCACCTCGACCGGCATGCCCGGGGTGGCTTCTTTGACGGCGACCCCGGCTTCGTTGCGCAGGGTGCGCACCCGCGCCCAGGTTTCGCCGGCCACGATGATGTCCCCGACGCGCAGAGTGCCGCGGCGGATGAGCACGGTGGCCACGCGCCCGTAGCTCTTGGTCGTGCCTTCCACCACCCATCCTTCGACGTTGCCGGTGGGGTCGGCGCGGTGGTCGAGCACCTCGGAGAGCGTGATGATCGCTTCTTCCAGCTCCAGCATGCCGGCGCCGGTTTTACCGCTCACGCCGATCGCCTGCACGTCACCGCCGAAGTCCTCGACGTGAACGCCGTGGACGGAGAGATCTTGCTTGACCCGGTCGGGGTTGACGCCCTCCTTGTCCATCTTGCTCATGGCCACGATGATCGGCACGTTGGCCGCCGTCGCGTGCTTGATCGCTTCGATCGTCTGCGGCTTGACACTGTCGTCCGCGGCCACGACCAGCACGACGATATCGGTGATGTCGGCACCGCGGCGACGCATGTCCAGGAACGCCGCGTGACCCGGGGTGTCGAGGAAGGTGATCGTCTTGCCCGAGGGCATGGACACGGAGAAGGCGCCAATGTGCTGGGTGATGCCCCCGTGTTCCGAGTCCACAATCGAGGACTTGCGAAGCCAGTCCAGGATGGTGGTCTTGCCGTGATCGACGTGGCCCATGATCGTCACCACGGGCGGCCGGGGTGGCAGGCTCGAGGTATCTTCGGGCTCCGGCGCGGCGGTCAGCTCGTCCTCACCGGTGTCAAAGACGGGCTCGAAGTTGTATTCGGCGGCGATGAGGCCGGCGGTTTCCGCATCCAGAACGTGGCTATGCGTGACGTTCTCGAAGCCCATCTCTTCCATTCGCTGGATAAACTGCGCCTGCCGCACACCGATGACGTCCGCGAGATTGCTGACGCTGATGAACTCGGGTAGATATAGAGGACTGGGCTCGGCGACTTCCGCCTCGACCTCTTCTCTCCGTTCCTCCCGCTTCTTGCGCTTCTTGTCCTTCTTCTCTTGACGACGTCGCTGGTAGTCTTCCGTATCGAATTCATCCTCATCCGCAAACGTGAGGGGTTTCCCGCGACCCCCTCGTCGCTTAGACCACTTGTCAGACGAGCCTCCCACGTCCTGCTGCGTATCGAGTTTGTCCAATGCAGAGGTATCCCATGACCAGTCGTGGACAGACTTTTGAGGTTTGTCTTGCGTTTGCTTTTCCATCTCCTCCTGCTCCTGCTGCTGTCTTTGCTCTTCTTCGTATCTCGTGGCATATTCGTCCAAAGCCTGGTTTCTCTCATCCCAAGACGGTGTACTGCTGCTGTCCAATTTCCGAATGGTCAAGGGCTTGTTCGGCTGTTCCGACATTAGCTCAGGCCTGGGGGCCATGCAGCAGGGGCAAGCCTTCTCCGTCCCGGTGCAAAGGTAACGGCAGTCTGGGCAGGTCCAATCCACCGTCTGAAGGTGCTCGGGAATCTGATCGTAGCGACTGCGCCTTGGCCCATCAGGCCGGAAACGTCTATAGTCTTGCGACATCGTGTCTTCGGAGGAGCGCCAATTGCTGTCATACCGATCGTTCATTCGCCTATTGCTGTCAAACCGATCGTTCGTTCGCCAATTGCTGTCAGATCGATCGTCCGTTCGCCAATTGCTGTCAGACCGATCGTCCGTTCGCCAGGAGTCGAAGCGATCTCTGCGCGGCCTAAAGCCATCGTGCTCAATGAAGTGCTCTTGGTGTGACCGAGATCCTTGATGTTGCCATCTGGAATGTGACCTATCACCGTGCAAATGTGGATGTTGACTCTGTTGCTGTTCGAGCAGGGACTCCCGCATTGCCTTCTCTGCCGGGCTCAGACCAATGGATGTCGTGGCTCTAGTTCCCCAACGAGGAGCTGCAAATTTGCGACCCGTTGCAAACTTGTTCGAAGTCTCTGAGGAGGGGAGATCCACCGGACTCTGCTGCGCCTGTTGCTCGGCTACCGGCGCATTTCGTGCTGCCTTCTCTTCCGCATTCAGGCCCACTGATTGGAATTTCCTATCTCCTGAACGGATAGTAGACCCCGTCTGGGCGGGAGAGCCCTTTGCCGCGTCGTTCGGGAATTCTGAGAGGGGAGTGTCGGCGGTTTTATCTGATGTCTCTAAGGTGGTTTCTGAAAGATTCTTCTGCGCCTGTTGCTTGGCTGCCAGAGAGTCTCGCGCTGCCTTCTCTTCCGGGCTCAGACTCGTTGCTGTGAATCTCTTATCTCCGAAACGAATAGTGAACTGGGCGGAACCCGTTTTGGAGTTATCGGATGATTCGGACGGGGTATCTGAGGAATTGGTTTCCGGGGGAGCCTGCTGTGCTTGCTGTTTGGCTATCAAAGCATCTCGCATCGCCTTCTCGGCCGCACTCAGACCCGTGGGTTTGGACGCTTTGCTTCCCCAGCGGGAAGTGAACTTTGCGCCAAAGGGAGAGCTTGTTCCGGGACTTTGCGAGGATATTGAAGGGGTTGCACTAGCAAGGTTGTTTGCATTCTCCGGAGGGTGGATGCTTTGACTGTCCTGCTGCGCCTGTTGTTTCGCCGATTGTGCCGCCAGCAGAGCCTCTCGCTGTGCTTGCTCTTCCTCTTCCTTCGCCTTCTGTTGCGCTATTGACGCATCTCGCCGGGCCCGATCTTCCTCCTCCTTCGCCTTCTGTCGTGCTATTAAAGCCTCTTGCTGTGCTTGCTCTTCCCGTCTCTTCGCCTCCCGGCGTGCTTCCTCTTCCCGTTGCCTGGCCTGCTGTCTGGCTAGGATAGCATCTCGCCGGGCCTGGTCTTCTTCGTCCTTCGCCTTCTGCCTTGCTAATAAAGCATCCCTCCGCTCCTGCTTCGCTCTTTCTTCTGCCAGCAAGGCATCTTGACGTGCTTGCTCTTCCCGTAGTTTCTCCTGTTGTTTGGCCACCATAGCATCTCGTATTGCCTGCTCTGCCGGGCTCAGGCCTACCGATCGCGTGGCCTTGCTTCCCCAACGGGGGGCGAATTTCCGGGGCGTTCCGGAGCCATTTGGAGAGTCTGAGGAATCAGCACATGCGGGAAAGGCTCGGAAACCCCTCCGGGGCACAGGGTTCAACACTGGGGCGAAAGCAGCATTTCTGCGGGCTGTTGCGCAGGACCAATCGACACCTTGACGGCGAGAAAGCTAGGAGAGATTTTTCACGTTAGTGTCTGCGGGGGAGGTAAAGGTAGATAGGTACATTCTAGACGACATGCTCACCTCCAAGGCAGCTCGCCTGTGCATGATGAAGGTCGTTGCTCGCAGCGTTCTCCTTGGCGTCAAAACTGCGGCGAACGAGGAAAGTTGTCGGAGACGTCACGGACCTGGAAGTACTCAACCTCCGCCCGTTAACTTAACTTACGATCCGATCCGACCGCATTGAGCCTGGGCGTAAGATGACCGTAACGTACGTTACAGTAATTTGAGTTCACGTGCATCGTCGGCGCCTCCGCCGAATCGGAGGCCGCGATCGGGGAATGGGGAATGGGGCTATCACCTCATCGCTCTCCGATAAGCTTCTCTTTCTCCCCTGCCTCCTCGCTGCTTCTTCTCTCGACCTTTCCTCTCCATATCGATCGCTGAGGGTTTCTGGGCTGCTTGGACCGCGGAAACGCCTTCTTTGGTGCTTCAAAAACCTCACTTCCTGTGACACCCCTCTCCACTCCACCTAATTTCGCTTTTCCGGGCGTGGTCAAGTTCCCCGCAATGGAGTCCGAGGCTTTTGAGGATATGCAGAAGGGCGGCGGCAGCCTTCGCGCTGTCAAGGACTTGACGGCCGGTGCTGCTGGCGGCATCGCCCAGGTGCTCATCGGTAAGTGCTCAGCTATTCTGCTCTGTGATTCCAGCTAGCATGCGTCATGTTTACCCCAATTGGAGCATGGCCTCGACTGTGCAATCTATCTCCGCATGCCGCAACTACATAATCCTATCGCTGCCAAATGATCGCGTCGCACCGTGACTGAGTACTAACGATTCTCTAGGTCAACCTTTCGGTAGGTAAACGAATGCTCTCACAATTCATCCATGCGCAAGCTTCTCACCAATGCCCCCTCCCCATAGATATCGTCAAGGTCCGCCTGCAGACAACCACACAGTACGCCAGTGCGCTTGACTGCGCCACCAAGATCCTGAAGAACGAGGGTCCCACGGCCTTCTACAAGGGCACCCTGACGCCTCTGATCGGTATCGGAGCCTGCGTATGTCTTTTGTCTTACCCCCGGGAACCTCCCTTCTACCTCGACATCCCCGCATTAACCCCTCTTTGTTGCAGGTGAGCGTCCAATTCGGCGCGTTCCACGAAGCCCGGCGGCGGCTGGAGGCGCTCAACCAGAAGAAATACGCGGACCCGACGCTCTCGTACACGCAGTACTACCTGGCGGGCGGGTTCGCGGGGATCACGAACTCGTTCCTGTCGGGGCCGATCGAGCACATCCGCATCCGGCTGCAGACGCAGCCGCACGGGGCCGGCAAGCTGTACCAGGGGCCGATCGACTGCATCCGCCAGCTGTGCCGCCAGGGCGGCGTGCTGCGGGGTCTCTACCGGGGCCAGACCGTGACCTACCTCCGCGAGATCCAGGCCTACGGCACCTGGTTCCTGGCCTTCGAGTACCTGATGAACGCGGACGCCCGCCGCCACGGCGTCCGCCGCGAGGAGATCTCCAGCCTCAAGGTCGCCACCTACGGCGGCCTCGCCGGCGAGGTCCTCTGGCTCAGCAGCTACCCCTTCGACGTCGTCAAGAGCAAGATGCAGTGCGACGGCTTCGGCCCCGCCCAGCAGTTCCGGAGCATGACCGACTGCTTCCGGAAGACCTATGCCGCCGAGGGGCTGGCCGGCTTCTGGAAGGGCATCGGCCCCACGTTGCTCAGGGCCATGCCCGTCTCCGCGGGGACTTTCGCCGTGTATGTTTCATGGCCTGCCTTACCCCCTCTTCTTTTGCCTTGTGTCTTGGACGGTGGAATCCAATGCTAATTCTTTTGCTGCAATAGTGTCGAGCTTACGATGAGAGCCTTGGGATGAGGTATATATACTGAAAATGAAAAAAAATGAACAGCCCAATTCGAAATACCCTGCCTGCATTTTTGTTGTCATCTTATCGTTCTCCTGATATTCATCCAGTACTTGTTTTCCAACAGCAAGGAAAAGGGGGGTGGGTAAAAGTGGCATTTTCTTTTTAGACTGGATCTTGGAAATCGTTGTTTAGCGGGATTCATAACATACTTCGGATAGAATATTCTATGCAGGCAATTTCAGGTTCAACAAAGCAGCTGGATTCTGTTGATTGTGAGATCCAACTTGTCTGGGCTTGTTAACCAAGAACGAGTATTCAAACAGGGTATACCCCCCTGACTCTTCCAACGCAACAGATGATCCACACGAAGAGATCAAGTGCGTAATCAATCAGCTTCCAAATCCCAACGAAAAGTCCCCAAAGAAATCCTGCCACGCCGTCGGGAAATAGAACAGGTTCAGCCCGGGGAAATCCCAGTCACGCACGAACTGCGCCGGAACGAACGACTGCAGATCAACCTGCGCATCGAACAGGTCCCAGAAGTAAGAAGTGGTTTGTTCGGCGGCGGCTGCTGCTGCTGCTGCTGTCGTCGACTCCTCTACTGTTGCTGCCTCTACATCTGCAGTGGCTGTCGTACCTCCACCACCACCACCACCACAAGGACTGCTGTTGCTGCTGCTGCTGCTGCTGTGCTCTCCACCAAGAGCCCCCGTCCGTTCCCGCTCCTGTCCCTGAAATATACGGCTGTACTTCTCGATGCTTAAGCGGAGGATATGCATGTAGACATTCCCCATCCCTGCACCTGTTGCTGATGCTGATGCCAGGCCCTGACCGGTGGTGGCGGCTCCTGATCCAGGATCGGTGATATGCGAGGACGGTGACGTTGTTGTCGCCTCGCCAGCACAGCGACGAGTTCTAGGCACGAGATCCACATCGAGAGCCGATGTCTCCCCGCCCTCCGCCGACCGGGTCAACTCCCACAGGAGCTTGTTGCCGAGCTCCAGCAGCTCCTGGTGCTCGTCCCGCGGCTCGGGGAGCAGGCGGGAGAGTTTCAGCAGCAGCAGGAAGCAGAAGGCGCATTTGGCCCAGACGAAGTCCATGGCGTATTTGAGCTTGGCGAGGTAGAAGGCGGGCTCGAGGCTGATGAGGCGGAGGTGTTGGCGGGCGGCGGATTTGGCGAGGCTTAGGATGTTAAGTTCGAGAGGGGTGATGGCTCTGTTTTAGTTCAACGAGAGGTTAGTGCTTGGGTATTTGATGGGGTTATGGGGGATGAAGAGGGATGGCTTGTTGTAGGGAGCAGTTTTGTGAGGAATGAAACTGTAGCTGGACTCACGCTACGTTCTCCACGCCCATGGAGCGCAGCGCTTTGCAGTGGAGGATGAGCTCGGCCCAGCAGTGTTGGACACTCAGCGCGGCCAGGAGGAATGGACGTTCTTCTTGGGCTGCTGGGAAGCTGACTTTGAGGGTGACATTCAGTATAAAATACATGATGTAGCCCTAGGGTTGGAATGACCAAGTGGCTCACCGATGATGCGCTGCCAATCACTGAGCACGTTAGTGCTGAGACTCGTGGACAGGACATAACAGGTCATAGGACTCACTCAAACCAGAGATCAAGATCGACCTTGGCCTCATGTACAAACTCAGCGATCGCTTCTCGAGTTAGACTGTCTCGGATGTCTAGTGTGTCGTTGATGTTGGCTATATACACCGCTGATTAGTATGCTTCATCGGACCCACTGGAACAGCTTTAGATGCACACCTCGAATAACATTCAACTTATATCGACGATCAGCTACCCTCATCACAACGCGATCTTCAAAACCTTACCTCAACCTGAGAGAAAAGACGCATATCTAATACCGTCGACGAAGGATGATGCAGCAGGATCCGGCATCGCCGAGCATTCCCCATCATTCGTATCCCAGGTGGCTTGCCACCGTCAACGTGAAATCTGAGCACAGTAATTATCAGCTTTTACCCAGCATGAGTGGCTTCCGAGGAGGCGTTACATATGATCCAGTACCAGGAGCCCAAACCATGTCCTGGACTTCTGCACCAAACAGCGCACCTGTGCTTCCATGCTATCACCGGTACTTCTCGACGTGTCATTGGTCCTCTTTAATGTTAATAGCTGAATCAGCTCTTCGAACGCTTCGTCCAGACCAAGGTCCAACGCCATTCTGGTAGCAAATGATAGTATCAGCGAGCGTTCGGCGGTGTAGCACGCGACGATCAGAAGCGCCTGTACCGACTCCAGGCAGTTCAGATTCTTGTTTTGGATCACAATGCCAATGCATTTCTTGAGTTCGGCATGCAGCAGATCGGGAACTTGAGATCCGGGGCCTGCACGCTATCACTCAGTATGCTACCATATCAAGAAGCTTAGGGAAGGAATCGCAAGATACCCGTCGCTTTACTCATTTCCACGCGGCTGCCAATCGTGCAAATCGCGTTCAGCAGTATGCTGCTGCGAGAGCGCACCGAGGTGAAGGTGTCGACCTCCGGGTCGAAGATGGGGATGTACCTATCCTAAAAAGCTCATCAGCATGTGATACTCGCTAGGTCCAGCGTCGAGCACGACATACGCAGCCCTGAAAGAACCTAGTTCAGTCCCTATCAGCACATCTCATCGAGTCACATTTCTGGGGGGGAAGAAAGCGCATACGTTCTGAAACAAGCTACCGCTTGATCAGCAGTCATTAAGCCCTTGGATATAAAGTCCAAGATGGGCTCTTCCTTAACCTCAAAGCCAGAGCGCTTCCGCTTGAACGGACGAGCTGTCTCCGTGTCCATTGCTGATGGAATCTGCGACGAAGCAGATAGTCCTCGTTGTGGATGAAACTCGGATCCCCTCTCGGGACTGAGCGCAGAAGTCGCCGCAGCGAAAAGCATGGGCATGCCCCCTGGGTCAGAAGCCGCATGATTGGGAGCCGGGAAAGCTGCTTCGGCGGGGTATGCACGATGCTGTTCCATGAATCGACCCTGAGCATGCTGCACTTGTTCTTCGGCTTGAAACTGCTGCGTGGAGAGACGAAGAAGCTCGCCCATGGCCTCTATCTGTGCACGGAGACGCTGGACTTCAGATTCGACGGTCTCCAGTCTCCTTGCGGGGTATTAGAAAGCTGATATGGTGGTGCTGCGGGATGGGATGGAAGGGATGATGTGCGTGACATGGATGATTGGGCATACTCAGTTGTGGGATCTTTAGGGGCTTCGTAGAAGATACATTGCTTGCATGATCGCTTGCACCTATTTGTAGGTATGCGTCAATCGAGTATGCTCGTCTCGCAATATGCAATAGGGAGCGCGCTGGATGGGATACCATACCTCGAGCAGGGCCGTTTCCCGTCACATCGTACCTGCAAAGGGTTGTTAGTGATCAAGGATGTAAAATTAAAGCAGAACTTACCTTCGACAGTCGACAAGCACTGCATGCTTTCTGAATTGCCGAGAGGATGGTCAGTCAATGTATGCAGTGTCTTCCAACAGTAACAAGTAGGAGAGGACGAGTATACCGGAATCCGTTTCTTGCCGGTAGGAAGTTGTCTCACGCAAGAGGAGTCATCTGAGTCCATCTTCAAGCAAGCTGCCCGTCACTGTGGCCTTCTGCAGCAGTGTATAGTAGTGCCCGATGTCGAAATACTGCATGCACTGTACATGGCAGACCACAGAGTGGGTCGTGGAGCAATGCCAAAGGCGGGGGCGACGCCAGCCATCAACAGTCGTCGGCTCGGCTAATGGACCATCATCATCGTCCTCTTGCTCGTTCACCCACCTTTTTCGATTCGTAGGTATGCTCTCATTCGAGCTTGATCTACTGACTGATTTCAGATGAAGTCCAACTACAAACTTACTATACGGTTAGATAAAAACATTTACGCCTCAATTGAGCACTAGCCATACAACGGTCCACGCGTACTTCCCTACACGTCGTTCGACAAGCCCCCGAGTACAACTAGCGCTAATACACGTACACAAAATCCTCATTCAACCAGTCTGTAAGATCTTTGAATGCGTTGTCCTCCGTTACGCCAGCCTGCACAGATCCGTCCAATTTGTCGCGCTCAGCCCCAACAGCTTGCATCGAGTGATCGACGATTTTGGCGCTCTTGCCTATAGATACTCGCTGGCTCTCGTGCTTCTTGTTGAGGAAAAAGAGGTAGGCCATATTCAATCTGGGGTGGTGAGCAGGAGATGATAGCGATTGTAATAGGAGCCTTACATGCATAGCACAACCAAGACACAGAACATCGCAAGGCTGCAAATATCATCAGTATCGTTCATCCGTGAAGACGAGTACGGGGGGACAATTTACTTAGACCGCAAGCCTCGTCGATACAATGGCGCGTCTGTAGTGGTGTACAAGTTCGAGCCAAGAACCTGTTCTTGTAAATCAGCATAGAAGCCACTTATCGGATCGGAGTCCGAAACCTACGTTACCGGCGCATTGTCCCACCAGGACGATTCCATTCACAATTTTCTTCTTCGTCTCACCGGCTGTGTTTGCTGCTGACCAAGAATAGATCAGGGGGGCTGCATTTCTTGTCAGACTTGATCGCGCGCACAACAAGACGATAGACCTACTGATTCCGGGGTACACAGACACCTGAAAACTGGTCAGTGTAGAGTTCTTTCCTGGTTGTATGAAGCTGCTGCAACTCACAATGTAGTATCCTGCGAGTAACGCTCCATTGTGTTGGCCATCATGTGGAATGACCAGCAACATAACGCAGCCCGCTATAGCAGGCAAGCATAGCAGCGCAATCACGGGTCCTTTCATCTTGAGGAAAGTCGCCAGCCAAGCTCCACCCATCGTTGCGACGAGCTGGACCGCACCGAATGGGATATTGAACAGAATCGTTTGGAACTGATTGAACCCGAAGGCCTCGATGATCAACGGACCAAAAGTCGAGATACCGCCGCTCGGAATCCTTTGGAAGGTAAGATTGGTCGTCTGACCCTCAGAGAATGGGGTTGTCTTACGAGATTGAAAAGGTGAACGCAAACCAGAAGTAAGACTTGAGGTCAAGGCAAGCCTCCTTGACATGTTCCCACTTCCACACATGGGTTTCAAGCCCCTGCTGGTTCATGCGGAGTCGTTCAATAGTCAATAGCTTGTCCTCTTCCCCCAGGAACTTCGATTGGACGGGTGAGTCGGGCATCGCGTAGATTATAACCACGGCGAACACGATTGTCAGGAGACCAAAGAACAAGAAGATGATCTGATAAGGCTCGAACACCGAAGAATGAATATGCCCAAGCCCATAAGTGATGAGGCTCCCAAACTACCGCAGCCCGCGTGTTAAATAAGAAAAGATGAGTTGTGGAAGTAAATGCTGACCATGTAGACCACGCCATTCATGGCATACCACGAACCCAGTCTCACGGGCTGCTCGATACGTCGATACCACATCTGGGTGATAGCAATAAAAGCAGGAGCTATGTTATGACTGGGTTAGTTCCAGTCTCGCCGACAAAAAGAACCCCTGCGCGAAGGATAAGTACTCACGAACGCCGGCTTCAAACAACCCCAAGAACATCCGACAGACCAACAGCCCTGCAAAGTTATTTGCCGGGGTCATGCAGGTCAAGGACACGCCCCAGAGAAAGGTTGTGACGGCCAAGAACTTTCCCAACGGCACCTTGACGAGGATATACGCCACAAACGGCTGGGCGACAAGCTGCACTAGGTAGACCACCGCGCCCAGCCAGGAGTACATTTGTCCATGCAGATGGGCTTTCTCAACGAGGCCGAAAACGGATGCATATGAGAGGGTGGACTTGTCTAGCTGCTGTAAAAAGTAGATGCCCAAGAGAATAGGCAGCAGTCGCATGTCAATCTTCCGAAGCACACGGGCATTGTTCTCAGGCGTCAGGACAGTAGAGCGTCCTGCTTCGACCACCAGCTCCAGGGCTTTGTCCACTTCTGGCTCCGTCGGACGGACCTCTGTCTGAAGAGGAGCGGCTTCAACAGACTCGATCTGTTCATCTTGTGCATGCTTTCCATGGCCAACCTCCCCGGGACGGGCCATCGTGTCTTCGGTAGCGAGTCTTGCTTGTAGAGGGCCTGTGGTTATACAGCTTTAAATAAAATCGAGACAATAAGTGCAGCCACACTCGGGACCGGACAAATTCTTATATTTCAGACCGTCGAGAAAGCGAGATGTCAGATATGCAGATGATGCGGACCAACAAAATATACTGCCCCAAGGAGAGGGGCGTGGTGCCCTTTTTACTCTCCCCCCCCCCCTTCTCATGGTGTACGTGCAGCACGGGATGGACAAGGGCCAGACAACAATCCCCGTGGGGAGTGATTCCCCAACCTCAACCCCAGCCCCGGACAAGACATCCCAAGAACCGACGCGGGGACGAATCAGAACGTGTCAGGAGACTGCTCTGCAGCATCGCAAGTGCCGTGTTCACGTGAGGGCACTTTGAACCGGGCTAGCATGACGGGGGATGGTGGGGCATGAGGGCATTCGGACAAGAGCCGACGTAGGCATCAGGTAGGCGAGCCTGCCGTGACCGTGCCATGGCCCAGGAGTGGCGCAAAGTGGGCAGATGCTTGACGCTGAGAGTTCTCTAGCTTCGGAGATCGGTAAGAAAGGCCGATGGTTGAAGTTGAAGACGAGGGGGAATGCCTTTGGGGGGATCAAATGAGGGGTGGATGTGGGGGAAAAGAATGTGGGGGTCGGAGATGACGGCCGAAATCCGTTCTATACTAATCTGTACAACCCAACCTATGCTTTCGCAGTGTCAACGACCAGACCGGAAGAACATCACTCAAATAGAGCCCTCTGTGCATCATGTCGAGCCGGAAATCAATCAACTACTTCCTGTCCTTCGCAACCGCGAAACACAAGCATCCAACTTTCCACAGATCACCACACCATCCGAGCTGAAGGGCGCAACCATGCCTCAGAAGGAATGCTGCCCCAAGCGCTACGAGGCCATCTCTGCAGATGCGCAGGAGTCTCCGGGCATAACTCTGCGTTCCACGTCCGAGAACCGTCAATTCGAGTTCTACTTCGCGCCCGTCCGTGAGAACCTATTCCGAGTCACCTTCACGTCGCCCGACCACCCTCTACCTCCTTATCCCAGCGTCACCAGACCGGCCACAGACCTCAAGGACACCCACGTATCCACGAGCACCGATGCTCAGCGCAAAACAATCCAGGTCGGGGACGTCACGGCATCTGTCGAGTGGGCCAACTCGCCAGTGGTCTCACTCTCGTGGAAGGGGCAGCAGAACCAGCCACTGTACCGGGATCTGCCCTTGCGCTCGTACGTCGCCGACGGCGCCGGCATCGCCCACTACACGGAGCACGACCGCGAGGCTCTGCACGTGGGACTCGGGGAGAAGCGCGCCCCGCTGGACCTCAGCGGGCGGCATTTCATCCTGTCCGCCACCGACAGCTTCGGCTACGACGTCTACAACACGGACCCGCTGTACAAGCACATCCCGCTGCTGATCAAGGCAACCCCGCGGGGCTGCGTCGCCATCTTCTCGACCACGCACGGCCGCGGGACCTGGTCCGTGGGCTCGGAGGTCGACGGCCTCTGGGGCCACTTCAAGGTCTATCGCCAGGATTACGGCGGGCTGGAGCAGTACCTCATCGTCGGGCGGACGTTGAAGGAGGTGGTGCGGTCGTACGCCGAGCTCGTCGGCTTCCCCCTCCTGGTGCCCCGCTGGGCCTATGGATATATCTCCGGCGGCTACAAGTACACCATGATGGACGAGCCCCCGGCCCACCAGGCGCTCATGGACTTCGCCGACAAGCTGCGCGAGCACGGGATCCCGTGCTCCGCCCACCAGATGAGCTCCGGCTATTCCATCGCGGAAACGGAGCCCAAGGTCCGCAACGTCTTCACCTGGAACAGGTACCGCTTCCCCAACCCCGAGGAATGGATCGCCAAGTACCACGCGCGAGGCATTCGGCTTCTGACGAACATCAAGCCCTTTCTCTTGGCTTCGCACCCGGACTTCCAGAAGCTGGTGGACGCGAATGGGTTCTTCAAGGATCCAGCGACCGGCGAGCCGGGGTACATGAGACTCTGGAGCGCAGGCGGCGCGACCGGGGGTGACGGATGCCACATCGACTTCACCTCCGCCGCGGCATTCAGATGGTGGTACGAGGGCGTGCAGGGCCTCAAGCGCGCGGGGATCGACGGCATGTGGAACGATAACAATGAGTACACGCTCCCCAACGACGACTGGCAACTAGCCGGCGACGAACCCACCGTGGCCATCGCGGACGACGCCACTGCGAGCAAGCCCCAGAACTCCGTCGGCCTCTGGGGCCGGGCCGTCCACACGGAGCTCATGGGCAAAGCCTCGCACGATGCACTGCTGGATCTGGAACCGAACCAGCGACCCTTCGTGCTCACCCGGAGCGCCACGGCGGGGACCATGCGGTATGCGGCCAGCACCTGGAGCGGCGACAACGTCACCAGCTGGGAAAGCATGAAAGGCGCGAATGCGCTGTCGCTGAGTGCGGGGATATCTCTCCTGCAATGCAGCGGCCATGACATCGGTGGTTTCGAAGGTAAGAAGACCTGCTCTGCCCTACCCGTCGCTGCAGCAAAACCTACCTGTAGATATCTAACTCTCTCTCCAACTCCAAACCAGGCCCGCAACCCTCTCCCGAACTCCTCCTCCGATGGATCCAACTGGGCATCCACTCGCCGCGCTTCGCCATCAACTGCTTCAAGACCTCCCCGGGCAACAGCTCCATCGGCGACGTCATCGAGCCCTGGATGTACCCGGAGATCACGCCGCTGGTGCGCGACGCGATCCAGCGCCGCTACGAGATGCTGCCGTACATCTACTCTCTGGGGCTGGAAAGCCACCGGACGGCCGCGCCGCCCCAACGCTGGATCGGCTGGGGCTACGAGTCCGATCCGGAGGTGTGGACGAAACCCCTGAAAGCCGGCGACGAGCAGTTCTGGTTCGGCGACACGATCCTCGTCGGCGGCGTCTACCAGCCCGGCGTGAGCGTCGCCCGCATCTACCTGCCCCGGAAGGTTGCAACCGCAACCGCAACCGCAACCGCCAACGCCAACGACCACCAATTCGACCACGGCTACGTCAACCTCAACGCACCCTACAACCACCTGGCCGCGGGCCAGTGGGTCTCGATCCCCGCCGAATGGCGCAAGAGCATCCCGTTGGTCGCGCGGGTCGGCGGCGCGATCCCCGTGGGCAAGGCGGTGCAGACCCGCGTGCCGGGCGACGAGACCGCGGCGTCGCTGGCCGTCGAGGAGGTCGACGACTACCGGGGTGTGGAGATCTTTCCCCCCAAGGCTTCTTCGCACGGGCAGGTCTTCGTCAACACGTGGTATGAGGATGATGGGATCTCGGTCCGGCCGCGCATCGCCCAGTATACGGTGCGGTATCGCGCCACGCGGGAGACGGTCGTTGTGGGGTTGGTGCGCGACGAGACGAGCGGGTTTGTGCCGGCGTGGAGGGATTTGGACGTTATACTGCACTGCGGGGATGAGAGGCGTGTGGTGGCGGAGGATGGAAGGAGTACGGTGGTGTTCAAGGGGAAGGATGGCCGGGGGCGCGTGGTCTATACTCTCAGGAACTAAGCATCAAACTAGTTGAAGGCGGAAGGGATGGACCACACCAAGTCTTCGAGTCTTATGGGCGACAGATGTTCAGAGTCGGAGGGGGGTTCATGTGTATCTGAATGAATTAGATGAGATGTCAATGACAATGCCAAAAGCTTATGGTGTGCACACTCACAATTATGGACTAGATGACTGTCAGTCATGTTAGTTCGGCAACTAACATTGAGAGGGATGTTCTGTCCATCGATTCATCTCAAAAGAAAATGTTGTTCTAAGAAAGACACAGACAGAAACTCCGCAAGAATCCGACCCATCGATGATGGGCCAAATCTACAATGGTTAACTTATTTACTATCCAGCCTGGCCCAAATGGCAGCTCCCAGTTGTCCGAACAATAATACACTATATACAGTTCGCCACAATTCAATCGGAAATAAAGACGATTCAAACATAAAAGTAAGGCCTCGGGCTCCAGCGCGCATCTGTTCGCTCTGCTTGCTCGGCTCCAATTCCATCCGCGCATGCAACAATAATATATCATCAACGAAGGTGGGGAATGATTATCTCTCAATGCTAAAAACTGTGTCCTGTATTAGCGCCATACCCACAGCCCATGGCGCTCGACCTGGTTTTCAATGTAGAGGTCATATACAACATGTCTGATCATGCAACTCTACTCTTGTCCGAAACCCAATGTCTCCTCTACAGCAATGGACATCTTGTGCTCCAGAGCTTCGTGTGTCTTGTACGGAGGTAGGTCAAGACGGTTGAAACTGGGAAAGTTAGCCAGCTACTCCGAAAAACAAAAGCAAGAGATGAAAGAAGTCAGGGACATACCAAGTGTGCGACTTGGGCAATGCGTTGGGATCGCCCGATTTCTCGATAGTGAACCGGCGAGGCCCGTCCGAGCCTTGCAGATCTTTGAATCCGTTGACCGGAATACGCGAGGTACCAGTGGTGAACTGCAGGAGGCGGGACTTTTGTTCAGCATCCCAGCTGCGGACAATCTTCCAGAAGTTCTGGATGACTTCGTCCTGCTCCTGGTAGCCGCGGTAATCGGTGTGTTTCTTCCAGTCGTCAACATCAATATCCGCGATACCGCCAATCAACAATTCCAACTCGCGCTCGTCGAACACGTTGACCAGATCGGCCGGAATCAGCTCGTTGAACCCAGACATGAAGGCATTGAACTGCTCCTCCACCCGCTTCACAATCTTCCACTCAGTTACCAATCTATGGCCGTCAGCGAAGTCCACCAGCTTACAAGCACGAGCAACTTACTCAACATATTCATGCTTGTTCTCGTTCGTCACCGGAATGTCGCGACCACCCGGCTTCAGGTCAACAGTGGTGCGCTCGCCGAACTTCTCGTCATCAACCGCGAAAGTCAACTCCAAAACACCGTCGATGTCGTTCTCCCTGCTATGTGTTAAGACTGAATACTCAGGTCCCTCCATCCAAGGCACTTACAAAGTCCATGTCAAGTTGCGGTGCAAGTCCTCATCAACACCCTCCATGTCCTGGAGCGAGACCTTCTTTCGCAGCATCATCTTATAGAAGGCGCCAATGAAGAACGAATCCAAAAAGCGACGGTGGAAGATGGCCAAGCCGACAACTCGTCCGATGAACTTGAAGTAGTTCAGGTGCTCCGGGTTCACTCCAGAGTGGGGATTAATTTGAAGGGTATAATTATCGTGCGCCGAATACTCGAAAAGACAATAGAACGGGTTAAACATTTCGTGAGAAAGAAGGAAGAAGAATTCACTGCATTTGTCAGATCCGGTTTGACTGTAAGAGAAAACTTGGGTAAACTTACCGTGAGAGACCACCATAATCCAAACCATCTTCGCCATCGAACTTGATCATCAAGCGCTTCTTGAGATCGGAAGCGCTCTGCCGCATGATCTCGGCGTAGGAGTCCTCGAAGATGTTGTTACGTCGGACCTTGACGTGGCACTGTCCAGACATGATACGCAATGCGGGTTGAGACCGGAAGTAGATCAGCTTGCGTCTGAAGTCACGCTTGTATTGCGGTACGCCCTGATCCAGTGAGGAAGGCAAGCGGGGGTCATCCCACGTGGTCGTCTTGGTGTTGTGATCCACGAAGTACACTCGGGCTGTGTTCGTCAACCGCATCTCCCATCCGCTGGGTAGCGGACCCAACTGCGACACCGGCTGCTGCTGGATCGTGGTATTGGTGCCATTGGAATTCTGCCCGTACATGCGAATGTACTGTTGACGCCGAGGATCCACCCATGTCGTAGTGCGGGTGTTGTGGTCCACGAAGTATGGCCGGCCCTCAGGTGTATTGCGCTGTTCCCATCCGGGTGGGAGCTCACCAGTGCCTGCAGTGGTAGCTCCCGTCGCCATCATAGAAACTGCACTGGCGCTGCCTCCTGCCGGAGGGGTTTGAGCCTGCGGCGGCGCCGGCTGTTGTTGGCTCTCGGCCAGGTTCGGAGAATTGGCACCCGTGCGGTCTTCGGGCAGCATTCGACTCTGATGGGCGCGACGCTCCAGTTGCATATTGGCTTCGCGCTGTGTACGCTGCGTGTGTTCGTTGTAGTTCGATGATGGTCGAGTCCAGGTCGTGGTCCGTGTGTTGTGGTCAACATAGTACGTCCGCCCCAGATTGTCTTCTCGGCGCTCCCAGCCCGCTGGCAATCGGCCCTGACTGTCCTCAAACGAGCTCAGGTTGGTGCGAGAGCCTTGCTGACCATTGGCTGGTGCGGCCGGGGCGCCATTGGGCGGCGGAGCAATGATGCTGGTCGGTCGGGTGGTTGAGGGAACACGCTGGGGGTTCAGAGACGCAGTAGAAGCGGCGGCAGACGAATCGACCGGGCCGGGACCGACAGGAGGGTGCGGGGACGATACTGATGGGACAAGTCCACTGGATGTCGATGGCTGAGCATGTGAACGGTGCAAGCCATTGGCCTGGTTGGGAATGGGGGTGGTGAGGTTGGTGGACAGATTGATGATAAGTTTTCCATGAACGACCAGATTATCGTTGGATTTTTTCAGGTCGCGGGTGAGCATCTCTGTTGCAGACAAGGCAGATGCCTGGCGTCAGCCCCGGATATTCAGCATGATAAGAACATAGCGACTCACCATCACCACCCATCTGTAAATCGATCACGTCGCCAATCCGTACATTAATAACACCAAGAAATCCTTGATCCTTCTTCTTGAACTTCTTCTGATCGAAGATCTGGATTGCGAGAATACTGTCCTCATTGACTCGGCTGCAGAGAACCCCGCCGTCAGTTTCCGAGACCAGCAGTTGCACCACGCGGGGCTCCTTACAGATCAAACATCTCATTCCAGTAAGGGTTCAGCGTCTTCTTGATCACCGATGTCGTGTGAGTTTGCTCACCCCCGACGGTGGCCACCGCAAAAGGATCGGGGAAACCTGCCAGACGTCAGCCCCAGAAACCTTGGCTTAATGAGATCTCCTTGCGGAACTTACGGAAGACATCACGCTTGTAAAGACCGTCCGCGGCGATAACTGTAGAATCACGGTCTCCGTCAGTCTCCATCCATCCGTAGGCGGGGCCATCGTAGACAGTCGACAAAGGGGCATGTGCTTCTTACTTGTGACCCGAAGATTTGGCTGACTGCAGAAAGGATCTCTATTAGCATCCATTCGAATCCGGATTATGCACGTATGACACTTTTCGTCAAGGAAATGGTCGTGTCCGCTTTAAGCAAGGGAGGAGGGGGAGGGATGAGGGGTTGGGACGAGGGGGGAAAGAGGGGGGGACGCTTGCACATACGCAGGCAGGTTGGAACCCATCCTGAACTGAACCGATCAGGGCAGGCGATAAAGTGCCTTTGGGTGCAAAAAAGCCGATCCGGGCAAGCCTCAAAGGGTGATTCGCGGTGTGCGCATCCACCGCTGTCGACAGGCACGAACCCCAACAACAGCAGTCGAGTCGAGTACCGGTGGTGATCGTCGTAGTAAGAAGGAAAAGTCGGTGGGCGGGGGGGTTGTTGGAAGGGCGTTGGAACTGTTCAACTCAATGGGAAGAGGGGGGAAGATCCGGAAGCGATTCGAAGGCGAATAGATTGGACGAGGGAAAAGTGGTGGATAGGCGGCGATAAGAGGCGGGTTTCAAGGAGAGGAAAAGAGAGAGAGAAGAGTGAGCGCGAGCACTAACTTAGGCTTGACGATGGAGGCGCGCGGACTTCTATGGGGCTGAGCAGGGCAGTCCTGACGTTGCGCCTTCGGAACCAATCACGACCGAGCGAGGGGTTTGAACCGGGAGGAGCAACTGGTGGAGGAGGACTCGGAAGAGAGTAGGTAGTACTACTGTAGGTAGTAGGTAGTAAGAATATCCATAAAAGAAGGAAAAGGTAGTGACAGCCTGAAGTCGGACGGTAAGTAGAATCTTCCGTGAGAATCCTACCTCCCCAAAGGATTCGTGGAAGAGAGAGTGGTTGTGGTTGTGGTGTGGTTGTGGTTGTGGTCGTGGCAAAGGGAAAGGGAAAGGAGGGGAAGTGCAGTGGTGGAAGGAGGGAGGAGAGAGAGAGTACTGTAGTAAGACAGAGTGAGAGAGCGAGAGAGAGAGAGGAGTAAGTCAGCCATCAATGGCGGATAAGCTACAAATTTCACTACAACTACCTCACACTTCTTGAACACCACCTCACCACACTCATCTTGAGATTGATATTTGATTCATCCTAGACCAATGTCCTATAAATCGAGCACTATTCTTATGATTTATTCCCTTTAGGGCTACTACAAATATCAAAAGAAACCGTCAACTGAGTTTTCTTGCCGGAAAACATGGGAAGTAATGAAGTAATCAGCGCCTACTAAGATGAATACCCTGCGACCTTGCCCTTGGTACACCTTCGCTATTCGTTGCATTATTCCCCAAACGACAAACCAGGGGAGGCGAACAGATTAGATTTTCAGTCGCATCATGGGCACAGCAGGTTGCACTGGGACGAACCTAGGCGATGGAATAAATAGAACAATACTTGGTTTTCCAGCCAATCACCCGGCCTCAAAAGGACAGTGATGGCCTGCTTAACAAGGCAACAAGATTATTTCCAATTCACATCTCTCGGGCTCTATTGACCGAAGAGAAGGGAAGAAGAAGAAGAAAACCCCTCAACTAAGTTGTTAAACACCTAGTATGCCCCCCTAACTTCCAGATCCTCTCTCTCATGACGACTCTTCTTTGATGGTGGGGACCCAATGAACGTCGCAATTCCGGTTGCTCTGCTCCGCTTCCTTAAACAAAACTCGTCAGCATCGCCGTCTAGACTGGCTGAAGTACCGTCCGTGCCGGTCCTTACCCGGATTGGAGGCCATAAGGCCATAAGTTCAGGTTATCATGCCGTGGCTAAACCGCTGTGACGCCATCCCTCATCTCCCTGTTCATTAGTCAGTTCTACGGACCGAGACCATAACAGATCGGGACCCGGTGACAGTCATCCATGATGGATCTCTTTGATGAAGCTGTCAAGAAAACTGATTTTCTGGTGCAGATTCCTATTGCGCTGTTCTAATTTCTTTGACAAGCGTAGTTTCATGACCGTCCTGGTCCTTTTGAGGGGTGGGTTAGCAGGCAATTCCTGCTCGTAAAGCAATTCTCTGTAGCTAGATGATATCACAGGTATTCCGCCCGTCTGCCCCCGTACCCAGTCCGAGATTGCCAGAAAGGTTATCATACAAAAGTCCATTCCAGTAGGTTGACTCCAAAGACAATTAGAAAATAAAGAAGTTCCTCCCTTTATTCCGAGAAACGCGCACACGTGTGCATCAGAGCTACCACGGCCATCATGGTCAACCCTGACGCCTTGATAGCGCTAGGGCTTCGTGCAATGACCTCTGTTCCTTGCGCAAACGAATATCACCCCATATACACTGAACTGGTGCTGGACGCTTCTCTAGTAAGGCGCATAGCCCCGACCCCGGCCGCGATAACCGCCGCGATAACCGCCGCGAGGCGCGAAACCTCCGCGGTGGCCCCGACCGCCACGGAAGCCACCCCGTCCGCGTCCTCGGGTCATACCCGGCAGGTTGGTACGCTTGGGAACGACCTACATCATCAAAGTATTCAGTCAGTAACGATCATGGAGGGAGAGGGGATCGATTGCGAGAGGAAGTACCTTCAGGTTCCGGCCGCGGAAGACACTTTCGTTCAGTACAAGGGCCTGGGCTACCAGGCTGGGCTCCGCAAATTCAACATAGGCATATCTGTAGTCGTCCAAAATTAGCCAATCCTGTGACACGACTGGATTCCAGGCGCTGCAACATACCCCTTTGGCTGTCCGGTGAACTTATCCAACAGGATGGTGACTCGGTTTATCGAGCCACAGCTCTGAAAGTGTGCCTGGATTTCCTCAGGGGAGGCACCATAATCCACATTGCCAACGAAGATACTCCGGGCGTCAATCTCTTCTTTGTCCTCGCGTAGGCTCTCCGACTGCTGATCGAGCGTGGCTTGCATCTCGCGCAGCTTGGCCGCTTCAGACTCCATCTCGGCTACCCGCTTCTTCATCGCCGCAATTTCCTCCTGTGATAGACAAGAATGCTCGGGTTAGCACGAATGTCACAATTGCGAGTGTGTAAATCAAATGAGGGCAGCGAGCGGGAGCCAGCGCTGCGAATCCCAGCGAGCAGCTTCAAGCCGAACGGGACGGTTTTTACCTCATCGTCACCTGCTTCCTCCGGCTGCTCCACGTGCTCATCTTCAATCTTGTGTTCTTCTGTCGCCATGTTGAATAGGGGTGGTGTGGTGGGTTTCGATTGTCCGTTCGTGTCCGTTTACACCACTGGGTCGCAAAGTGAAAGCTCGAGCGGGCACCGATAGCTTCCCGCCGGGTTGGGGCTGGTCAAGTGAGCTGCGGGTAGGAAATCTGCTGGAAAAATACAAGATCCGATAAGATAGGCGCGATATGCAACTCCCAGAACTGGGTGTGTAGCGGTCGGTGGGGAGAAGGACCAAGGCAAAAGCTGATTCAATGGAAGACTGGAAGTGGAGGAAATGTGAACGTGATGCTTGCGTTTGATTGTCCCCGAACTTACTGCCTGCTCTTTCCGGCTTAGCTCTTTGTCAACTGGAACATCCGCTGCCGACTCGGTCGTCAATAGTCGAGTATTGGACTGCGGCGCGCGAAATGCTTTCGATCATCACTGTATTGCTGATCGTTGACTACTACTAGGAATACATTTAATTTTGAGTGATTTTATGGAACCAATAGAATTCAAGAGTATCCTGGGAAATATCCCTCACACCAGCCTCTTCTTCCAAATCCAGTATTTCTGGCGTTTAGAAATACCCGATCACAAGGACACACTACAGCGAGACTAAGTACTTGCAAGAACGAACCTAACAGCCTTTCGGCCATCATCAAGATTAAACGAGACTCGGCCAGATTGAGGTCACATCGTGTGATAATACGATCTTTGACTTGACCAGGCAAGCCAGTACTCGATCCTGGTCTCTAGTTAGAGTACGCTCAGCAGCTTGGCTGCGAAGCAATGCGTGTATAGGCACTAGAGCTTTTGTGCCGTCGGAGCAGGAAAGGAGCGACCAACAAGGAGGAAGTCATTATCGTGTCAGATCTATGGTTATGTACAAGAAAGATAGATAGAAGCGTCAACTCATGAAGATGCGATGTTGTTCTTGCGGTAAGATACTTTCTCCACCGCAACCGTCTCAGCCCCGTTGGCATCCGTCTTCAACTGGTAAACATAAAGCACGAGAACATCTCCTTGGATCTACAGCGATGATTAGCATCAGGTCGTTTCAACCGTCGGGGGCACATCGGCAACTCACATCCATCAAGCAGAAGCTGGGTGTGGGCTCATCTCCCTCGGCCCAGTAACCTGTGCTCATCGCACCCGTGGCACTGCCGGGGTTGATGAAGAATCGGCCTTCCAGCTCGAAAGCCTCGAAGCGATGGGTACCACCCCACAGCAAAATATCCACGTCCATCTGACGAGCGGCGATCAAGAGAGCATCCGCATCTCCTGGGGGAATGATCGTATGGCCATGCGTAAATCCGATGCGCAGGCTGCCGTGGGTCACGACTTTCGAGAGAGGGAGATTGGGGGAATCGACATCGAAATCGCCTTTAACCAGTTGTAGGTCGGGCGCCACCTGCCGGAGGAACTCGAATGTGTTGCGATCGGTCAAGTTGCCGAGACAGAGAATCTGGCCGATCTTGCCCGGCGTCAGGAGTTTCTTGAACTGTGTTGCGATTGTGTCAATAGAGGGTCAGTAGCAATTGTCAGGAGGGCCATGGGATACGGCCGAGCAGAAAGTCGCACCTTTGCGGGGAGATCCTATACAAGGATGGGTCCGGAAGTCAGTCAACTGTTTGTTGTTGCGGGGGGACGATCAACAACATACGGGAGCTCTGTCAGGGATGAACAGGTCACCGATGACCAGGACCAGGCGCGAAGTCATTTTGGTGAACGGTGCGGTCACTCAAGGCCCAGTTTGAGATTGAGCTATGAGTCTATGGGCTGGATGTATAAGCGTAAGAGACTGACGGGGTGCAGATGTATGGAGTGCACAGTTGTCTGATGGAGATATCAATTAAGCTACCTAAAGTAAGAGGGAGTGACTATCTAGGCTGCTGGCGCCCCTATCGATGGAGCGGCGCGGGGAAAGCTTAGGCAATTCCACCCTATGCCCTAGAAGCAGGACCAGTTCGGACTAGTCCGGACTGCTTACATCTATGAAGCCCGCGTTCCTGCGTGCTGGTCTGCATCTACTGGACTGTTGAAGAATATAGGAACTGGAAGGATGTGGGAAGAGTGAACAAGGAACAAGAGTGAGCGAGCGAGAACTACCTGGTATCTTGCACTATTATACTACACTACAGGGCAGTACTGGGCCTGTTCCTATTTCTGCCACCAGGAGTAAGAACGGCAGTTAACATCGTCATCCATCCTCCTCAATTGCGCAAGTACGGAGTATACGGAGCAAGTAGGCGGGCTCGCATAAGTCCTGCAAGCCAATAAATCATCGTTGCTCGGATATACTATCCTCATTCTTGCTCAGACACTACTAGGTACTAGTTCCATGAGTCAATGCAATGTGTCTTTAGATTCCTTCCCCAATTGATCCACGGCAGGGCCCGCCCGTTGGAGGCAGAAGGCAAGGGAAAAGGGAAACAATGCGCCAAAGGGGGAGAGCTGAAAAAATCTCCTCGATTGATCAACACACCTGGGACTTTTTCTCCCTGTTTGTAATTGTCGTCTTACAATCCCGTCCTTTCTCCCCATCTTCACATCCAATTCTACGTCTGTATACTGTACGTATACACACACCATCGATACTCTTCACCCCAACAAATCCATCCGGAAAGCGAACCCGGCGATCCCCGACCCTTTCCCCTCTTCCTCCTCTTCCTCCCCCCCGGCGAGCAGCCCAGTCAACGCCAGTCACCAGCAAATCCCCTCCCCGCGGGCTCTCCCCGTAGAGAGCCGACCTTTCGGAAAACTGGCGGCCAAACGGACGCAGCAGCGCTTGAGCCTGATCTCCAGACACCTGGATCAGCGACTCCCGCTGCCTGAGCTTAATACCCCGTTCTCGACCGAGAGGAACTCCCTCGCGCCAGACGACCTCGAATATAAACCCATCGATCGCTCCGTTCCTTCTTCCATCCCTCCTTCTCCTACCACTCCATCCTCCCCCCCGCCCAAAATGTCTTCCCAAGCCCCCCACAACACCCTGCTCATTCCAGGGCCCATCGAATTCGATGATGCCGTCCTTCAGTCTATGTCTCACTATGCGTAAGTCCGATTGCCCCTTCTTCCCACACCCCCTCCTCATCACTATCCGCCCATTGAATCATGCCCCTCCTCTACCCCTCACTAACTGATTTCCTGTTCTCTCCAGTGAGAGTCACGTTGCCCCCGGATTCGTCAAGACCTTCGGTGAGACCTTGTCTCTCGTGCGCAAGCTCTTCCAATCGTCCAACCCCGCCGCTCAGCCCTTTGTCATCTCCGGCAGTGGTACTCTGGGCTGGGATGTCGTAGCGTCCAACCTGATCGAGAAGGGCGAGAATGCCCTGGTCCTCCACACCGGTTACTTTGCCGATTCGTTCGCCAACTGCATTGAGACCTACGGGGCTCATGCCACCCAGCTCAAGGCCCCCATCGGCGAGCGGCCCTCGTTCGAGGAGATTGAGCAGGCGCTCAAGGCGAAGCCGTACAAGATCATCACCATCACCCACGTCGACACCTCGACTGGCGTGCTGAGCGACATCAAGCGCGTGGCCGAGATCGTGCGGCGCGTCAGCCCCGAGACGCTGGTCGTCGTCGACGGAGTGTGCAGTGTCGGCTGCGAGGAGATTGCGTTCGACGAGTGGGATCTGGACGTCGTGCTGACGGCCAGCCAGAAGGCCATCGGCTGCCCTCCGGGCCTGAGCATCCTGATGCTGTCCGGCCGGGCCCTTGACACCTTCAAGTCCCGCAAGACGCCCCCCGCCTCGTACTACGCCTCCATCGGCAATTGGCTGCCCATCATGCAGAACTACGAGAGCTTCAAGCCCTCTTACTTCGCCACTCCCCCCACCCAGCTCGTCCACGCCCTGCACACCACTCTGTCCCAGATCACCGCTCGCCCCATCACCGAGCGCTACGCCATTCACCGTCACGCCTCGGACCGCGTCAAGGCTGCCGTCGCCGAGCTCGGCCTGAAGCAGGTGGCCGCCACCCCGGCGAACCAGGCCCACGCCATGACCGCCATCTGGCTGCCCGAGGGCCTCGCTCCCCCGGACGTGCTGCCCGGTCTGCTGAAGCGCGGGGTGATCTTCGCAGCGGGTCTGCACAAGGAGGTTGCCACCAAGTACATCCGCTTCGGCCACATGGGCGTCAGTGTCACCGACCCCGCCCGGTCGGACATTGACAAGGCCATTGCCGCCTTGAAGGAGGCTCTGACCGAGGCCAAGCAGGCCAAGGGACTGTAAATAATCCACAAGACTGTCATATCGAACTTAGCCAAACTACGAAATAAAAATCGCAAAACAATTCTGAATAAACATGCCCCTTCTATTCAAAATTTCCCCTAAATTCTTACTCGAGTAGTCACAGCACTTACCCCACCAGTTAGTTGTACTGTAGATTGCCCGCCCCGATCTCGGACCCGTGCAATGGTAACCGATAAGCGCCGCGATAGGGATGACCTACCGAATCGGGCAATGCTTTCCCGCCCTCAGCTTCAACGCTTAGACGCAACTCAGTAAACTATCCGCAACCATCTCTTGTAGAGTGCTCAAGTAGAATACAGAAAGGAATGAATCTCAGCCCTTAAGAAGGCATGTAAGCTCATGCCAAGAGCACCAAGTCCTTGGTTTGGTCCGTGGAAAACAGACCTTAGTCGCGGCCAGAGATGCACTATATATTCCGGAGCCTCGGGAATCCCACGAGCGTCGCACCACGCTTCTCAGCGGATTCCGCGGTGATTCCCTTTCGCATGTGATTCTTGTTGCTATGGATACCTAGGCGATGTGCCATGCGTATAGAGTGTCGAGCACTACCCTTCTTGAATGGTCATGGAGAAGACCGAAACAAGGTAAGGGACTGTTGAGGATGGTAAGGATTGATCGGGACGGGAGAACAAGAGCTAAGGGTAAAGGGAGGTTACTTCTGTTCCGGGTGCAGACGGATGAGTACTCTTATCAGGCGAGTGGGAAGTGTTACCAATACCTCGACAGCGAATATAGTCCAGAGAGATTAGTGTGTGGCAGGGACGAGAAAGAAGGTCAAGACAGAATATATCTAGTGGTTGCCAGGAGTATAGCGGTAGACGGGGGTATGGATGGGCGTGCTGAACGAGATATCAAGTAAGAGGAAATGAAGCTCAAGAGAAGATAGCCATAGTATCACTCTCCCTCATGCCTCTCTCAGCTTTACAAGAGCAGAGACAGAGGGATCGAATGACTATGGATGCATTGTAAGATTTCCGTAATAACATCAAGTTTGGACAACATTCCGGTCAGGGTTTTCCTTTTTTTGTTTTCCTGTTTGTACTGTGCAAAGGGGGGTTTTATTATTATATTAATGCCCTAAGTCACTCCAACACTGCCACACTCCGGCCCCTTTGTCAAAGCTAAGCTTCTGTTTCCCCTCTACGCAAGGCTAGGAAAGCCCGCACATCGGTTACATATTGTAAAGCTTCTAACATGGGGACGAGGTGGAGCAGCCCATTATCCGTCGGATCATTAATCCAGCCCTCGATGGGGATTGCGTTATCTGCGATCGAAGGTCAGTGGGGGGGAGCTGCACCTAACATCCGGGAACCCATACGCACCTTCGTGAAAAATATAACTCATAGGACTATTGTCCAAGATCATCACTTTACTCAGGTCTGGCTCAACAGAGCTGAGGTCTTTAATGTATGCGCCGTTGCGAAAGGTACAGTGTTGCCGGTAATACCGCGCGTGGAAGTATTTCCGCTCCTGTTCTAGCCAGTCGATGACCGGATCCGCGTACTCTTGCACACTGGCCGTGAAAACCACCAGCTTGTACCATTTACACACCTTGCGCAGAAACTCATCACAGTGAGGCCGTTTGTGAACATAGTACAAGATGGGATGTTGCGGACCAAGCGTGGTCGGAGGCCCGCCTGGAGTCAGAGCGGTCGTCATGGGCGTGGACAACTTGACTTCAACCATGTGGCCGCTGGACATGCGGCCACCCTTGGCCAGGGAGTGAATGAGTGTTTCGTCGAGATCGAGGACCAGAGTCTTTTGCGGGCTTTTCGTGCTGCGGAGGTTGGCCGTGTAAGAAGGTATGCGCTGGGGAATCAGAGGTCGAGGAGGAACGGGTGAATGCGGATATCGAGTGACTCGATGGACCGACGGGGAGGTCGGGGACTTCAAGTTATCGAGATTGACAACGCCCTGGGATCCATTCTGCGACGTCTGTCCCAGATCCGTGCTTTGCGAACGACGCTGCCGGTTCCGCTTAAACGCCTCTTCATTATGAAGCTTGATTCGAATAGATCGTCGAGGGGCGTTGTCGTCCGGTGCATGCTCTGAGTTGGAGGACTTGGACTTGACGGACCGAGAATGACTGCTGCTGAGTCCCTTGGCGCTTCGCCGATCCCCCTCAGACTCGGACGTACTCGAGGCAATTGATTCGCGTGATCTATGAGCTTTGGGTCGCCGCGCGGTTCGTTGCTTGCCGTGTGTTGGAGTCCCTCCTTTGCCTGGCGTGCCAGGACTTGATCTTTTGGAACGACCCGGAACCAAGCGGCCGATTTTGCGGAATGGAGCCAGTGGAGAGTAATGCCCATCATCTTCGCGAAAGCAGTGGACGACAAAGAATCCAGGCGCCGCTAAGGTTGACAGAATAAACTTGATTGTCTCGGCAATCGCATCGAAGAACCGGTGCACGAATAGTCCTATGGTGCTGTTTGTGCCCAGAGAGCGATCCTTGGATAGACTTCGTAATAATGGTGATTTCTCGTCAAGCGTGTACTCATGGTTGTCGAGGTCATCTGGCGCGCCGGGCGTCTCATCGTGGCTTTTCTCATGGTGTTCCGAAGCATGGAAGTTGCTCTCACTATAGGACCGGAACTTGGCGAGGTCGCCTGGCTCGATTGTCCGGGAAATCTCTCCTTGCGATCGAGATCGTTGACGACTTCTACTGGAACTGGTAGGCTGGCCAATCACTCGGGACGACAAGATGTTCAGCGAGTTCATCTTCCGACGTGGCCCACGGGTGTCCGGGCTGGCGCAGGTGTCTAGTTATGTTGAGCGGAGGCGCCGGTCAGCACCTGGTCAAGTCACGGAGCAACTGGAGGTAGAGATGCGATGCACGAAAGAGGAAAGACATCGAGCTGTACCGACCTCAATGCGCCAGTCGACAACCCGTGCTGATAACTGTTGACGGTTGACCCCAACTGGTTTTGGGCTGGGCGAAATTGGTGAGTGATAGCCGTCGCCGTAGTCCTTGGCCTAACCGACGGGCGGATAAGCGGGATGGAGTGAGGGAGAAGGAGGATAGGAAGAACCCTTGTAACGTTTGTAAGACGACTATATACAGACAGTCGAGGACGAGGGTGTGAGATTTAAAGAAAAGGGGAGGGGGTAGAGAAAGAGAAAGTGAGGAGAGTTGAGGAAGACGCCGAGGAGGAGGAGAGAGAGAGAAGAGGTGGTGGTGGTGGAGGAGGAGGAAGAGGAGGAGGAGGGAAGGCAACCAATCCATAGTTACCGTATGTATTATTTGATTGTATGTACAGAGTACAGCTACTGCGACGGTTCGTTGGGCCGAGCGGGCAAAATCTCCCTCCGTCACATCTCTTCCGCCTTTCACTTCCTCCTACTCTCCCCTCCCCTCCCCTCCCCTCCCCTCTTTCTTCTCTCCCTGCTCGGCTGCACATTCCTCTCTTCACCTACCTCAACTTCGTTTTCCAGAAGGAAGCCTCATTTCTTCGGAAAATTACTCTGAGGCGACCGGTTTGCGAGCTTGACAGCTGTTGCGAGCGCGCTAACACTTCCCAACGAGTTTCCCTGGTATGCGACTTGTGCGACCAACCCGATGACTCCACCGTTCTGCCTCACTAATGCTGCATATAGCTCAACACACCATTGAAGCTTGGTGACCTTCCGTCTCATTTAGACTTTGAATCGCCGGATCAGAGCACTTGGCAGCCTAATTTCCGAACGTCAAAAACAAAATGCCTGCTACTTCGGGGCCTTTGACGCCCGGCCTGGCGTCGTTCCTCAAGACATTGAAGACCAACCACATTGATACATCCATTGACAACCTGATCTCGTACGTCTCCTTCACCATGCGACGGCTGGCTGCAATCGATATCGACGCTGTACTGACATACCCTCAGGCTTCTTAAGCGCAGACAAATCCGCCATTCCAGATCGTGTGCTACTGCGACCGCCTATCTTCTGCGCGGTGTTATATCGGCCTCTAGAACGAACGACGCCAACAAGTTGATTGAGAGAGTGCAGCATGTTGGAAGACGGCTTATGGCAGCTCAGCCCCGGGAGATGGTGGTCGGCAACATCGTCAGGCGCGTGCTCGGATTGATTCGTGACGAGGCCGAAGACGACCGTGAGGGCGACTTCAACCTTAGCGAAGCTGGCTCTGAAAGCCAACCTCAAACCCCTCGTGGTCTCGACGGTATGGCCTCTGCCTTGTAGCATGTCTGGTTTAAGACGAATCGGGAACTGATGACGAACGACACCATAGATCCCACCGATGCTCTTTCCGCTCGCCATGACGGCTCCGACCGTGGCGCATCGCGACAACCCTTGCCTGCGCTGACAGCCGCCCCGATCTCGATGTTTAGTCTGCTTTCGCACCCCGAAACCGAGAGCTCCCTGCCTGGAACCCCTGTGTCCGCATCGCCCTCCGGTCGGCTATTAGGCCACGCGCCCAGCAAAGACATTCGGGCTGAAGTTCTGGACGGTATCAGCGAGATCATTGACGAACTGACCCAGGTCGACGATCAGATTGCGGCCTATGCTCTGGACCACATTCACTCCAACGAAATCATCCTCACTCACACCTCATCGACCACGGTCCAGAAATTCCTGCTGAAAGCCGCGGCCAAGCGGAAGTTCACGGTCATCCATGCCGAAGCCTTCCCCAACAACCACGAGGCGACGCACGCCACCGTCAGCGGGGCCAACCCCCACGACGACGAACTTCTGAGCACCGAATCCTTCCAGAAGCCTTTGATTGCTCTGGGCATCACCGTCATCCTCATCCCCGACTCCGCGGTATTTGCGCTCATGTCCCGTGTCAACAAGGTTATTCTAGGCACGCACTCCGTCCTGGCCAACGGTGGACTGGTCGCTTCCGCCGGTACTCGGGTCATCGCTCGCGCCGCCAAGGTGCATCAGACCCCTGTTGTGGTGGTGAGCGGGGTGTACAAGTTGAGCCCGGTCTATCCGTTTGACTTCGACTCGTTGATCGAGTACGGAGACGCCAGCAAGGTCATCAGCTACGAGGATGGCGACTTGGTGGATCAGATTGACGTGCAGAACCCACTGTACGACTATGTTCCGGCGGAACTGATTGACCTCTACATTACGAACTTGTACGTCCCCCTTCTTGTGACCCCCCTTTTAGACCTAGTACTAACCACTACTTCTCATTTAGGGGAGGACATGCGCCATCTTATCTGTACCGTATTGTGTCCGATCACTACCGCAAGGAGGATATCAGTGTCTGAAGCCTGGCCAAGAAAGGCAAAATGAATTAAGAAAATGAATCACAATGGCAAAAAAGCGGATTTATGAACAATTGGATCTCTTATGGCTGGAACAGGTCACATGCCAAAATGGATATAAAAGGCGTAAGGAATTATCATAGACAATATAAGAGACGATACCCAAGGCGTTACACGAAAGGAACTCATCGAATGCGGTTTACATTGCCCTAGTATGAAGTATAATCGAACATCTACAAGCACTACTACATCAGGAATACAGAAGTATGTTTTTTTTTGAAGAATTTGATATTTTAGGGCCCTTCCCAAGGAAATCAATCATGGCGCCATGTTTTTATGGATATAACAATCGTAGTGGAAGCCGCAAATATTGGGTTTGTATTTGCAGGGTGTCTTCTCAATCCAGCCCTTTCTTTGCTTTGAACCATTACAAAAAAAAGGAAAAAAGTTCCAGACCATAGAAGAGAAAAAAAAGGTTCGCCTCCCAAGCCGTTTTGTTCTTGCTATGGAATGGGCCCCCCCGAGAGAGAGATCCCCTCCGGAAAAAATATCATGATTCCCCCGGAGTAGCAGCCAGCATCTTTCGTTGCGTTGGTGGTGGGTTGCTTAAGAGCGGGGCTTCTCCTTCTTCTCCTTCCAGAGGGCCATGAGACCGACACCGGAGACCTTGACGACCTTGAAACGGACACCGGGAATATCACCCTTGGCCTTACCCTTACGACCGAAACCGGCGAGGAGGACCTCGTCGTTCTCATCGATGAAGTTCAAGCAACCGTCGTTGGGGACTGTGGAGGGGGTTCAAGGTCAGCAGGATATTCAGATATGTGGTTTGTGGTTCTGTGTGATGGCTGCGATGGAGATTCTCATTGTCGCCACCTCTTGTCCTTCACATCGCATTCATGGCACAACCCATGAATTAATCCAGATGATCGTCTCCGAGAATCCACCGCCGCACAGCACACAGCAACCAGTGGTAGGGAAAAGGGATGACCCACCGAAAGCAGTGACCTTCTTGCCGTTCTTGATGAGCTGGACCTTGACACACTTGCGGATAGCGGAGTTGGGCTGCTTGGCCTCAACACCGACCTTCTCGAGGACGATACCCTTGGCGTGGGAAGCACCACCGAAGGGGGAGGACTTGTAGGCGGTACCGAGAAGGCGCTTCTTGTAGTGCAAGTCGGCCCAACGGTTCTCGCGACGGGTGGTCGCGAGCTTGCGGGCGGCGTTCAAACCACGGGGCTGTCCCTTACCCATCTTGTCGGATTATGTGCGAATGAAAACTGTAGCAGGAAAGAAAAAGCATTAGATGTCATTTCTTTCTTTTCCTTGGGCCATCGCGTGATTCCTAGTTTTCCAAGTCCCCGGGAATATGCGCGGATCATGAAACGTGCATTGCGGTGTGTGTATCCATTGATGCCGTCCTTCTGTTCATTGCTCGGTATTCGATCGGATCCCTCCTCTTCTTGATATTTGTTTCAGATGCATCCTCCTGCTGCTCGGGATTGAATAGACGTGGGCGGAATGGATATCGAAGTGTCGTACTGATGGATATTGACGGCGAGAAATATTCATCGGCGGCGGGACTCTTTTCTCTCTCTCTCGCTCGGGGCAGGTTGCACTTTCGATCTCACGCATAAAAACCGGGGGGACATGGAAAACCAGACACAGAGAATGATAGCAGTGATAGGAAAATCGCCAATACGTACCGACTGATGGAGATGCCGAAAGGCTGGATGGGCGGATGGTTGTCGAGAAGTCGAAAGGTCAAAGGGGGGTCTTCCTTTCACGGCCGGCGGTCGCTCAACTAGATCGAAAATGTTCTGCTGTGCGCCTTCGCCCTAAACGGCCGCTAAGCGAGCCTGCCCCCCGGCTGACCTTTTCTCCGTCCCGATTCTGCGGCCCTTTACCGCCTGCTGATTTACTCCATGCTGGAAGGAGGAGTCGATAACGATAAGACCCCCGGATGGAACATCATGCATGTTATCTATCAACTGCCCCTAAACTTACCCGTACCTGACGGACTTGTACACACTTGTTACCTACAGTCTACAGTCTCATCGCTATCAGGTTATTGGTTTCTCACTCTATAAACTTGGGCTATTATCCCAGACCCCAAGTATAATGCCTTAATTCTAATTCCCCGTCTACAATCGAACCCAACCCCCAACCCACAATGGCCTCCAACACTCTCCGCATGGATCCCAAGATGGATCCCCGCATGGAAACCCTCCGGAAGATAAGCTCCCAGCGACTTCCCCCACCAGTCCTGTTTCAAGGGCCCCCCTCCCACAATGCCTCCAACATCTCGATTCCGCCGCCCCCTGCAGCAGTCGGCGTCAGCCCCGGGGATCGGACGGGGCCGGGGCCTGGACCAGGCCGAGGAGGCAGTCAATCGCCGCCGCTGCATCGGAACCGGCCCGCCCGCGGCGGCCTCGAGGCCTCTGGCGGCGGCACCTTTGGCTCACCCTTCCTCACTCGCAAGCAGTCCAAGGGGGACATCGACGGCTCCGATGCGATCTGGCAAGAGATGCAGAGCGCGCTCTCGGAGGTGGAGCTGAGTGCCACGACGGGCGAGCATGTGTTCGGGGAGAAACATTCCGAGGCGTTGGAGGATCTCCGGGCCAGGCAGCTGAAGCTCGCGCAGGCGTGGGCGCGCAGCGAGGCCGCCGATGACAGAGCCGCCGATGCGAAAGAGGCGGCTCCGCCGGCCAAGGGTGCTGCTGCTGCTGCTGCTGCTACCTCGCAGGGACAGGGGGCGCGGGGCGTCGCGGGTCCTGGCGTCTCCGGGGAGCCGGCTCCCGTGGAGGATGGCGGCGCGGCGCGGAATCTGGATGAGGAGACGGAGAAGGATATTCTCCTTGCGCGCGAGAGACGCGAGGCTAACGATCGGTACTTTGATCGTGTGAACAATGGCGTGCTGGATGTCGTGGCCAAGTTGGAGGAGGTCGCCCAGGCTATGCGTGCTGTGGAGCGGGAGAGTCAAGATATCTGGAGCGATACGGATAGTGTGAGCACGGCGACAGAGACTACTGCCGATGCGGGCTGAAGAAGCAGATGCGGGCCCGCACTCGAGCTTTCTCACCTATATGATTCTCTCTGGCAAGAGATCAGCTGGTATGACAATTGCGCCTGCAGGTGGCTTCCATGCTACGGACCTGGATTGGGTACTGCTGGAACTGGAGTTTGACGGTTCAAACCAAAGGCGGATGCCACTGCGCGAGGAGGGCAATATCCGACCTTCGCCGCGTCTATCCATACTAATACCGATCGTTTGTCTACACCAGACTTCTGTCATTCAAAACGACGAGCAATAATCAATCCGCAACAAACACAGTAGAAGAACATCCCAAACTTTTCAAAGTATCAACAACGAAATCAAGGGTATCAGAGACACAAACTACACCCGATATCATACAAGCCCAAGCATAAAACACATAGCTGAAAAAATCACCCCTCCTAAGAAAACCCGCATCCATCCTCTCTCTACTCGTTCTTCACCAGCCGCACGGCCGAGCTCCACCCTTCCACAGCCATATCCCGCACGTCCTCCCAGCTAGCCTCGTAGGCCTTGTTCGCCAGGGTCTCCACCTCCGTGTTCCAGCGGTGCTTGAGTAACTCGGACAGCGTCGGCTGGGTGCGTTTGGGCGGCAGCTCCTGCAGCTTCTCGGTCTCGCTGGGGATCAAGCGGCGATCGTAGGCGCCGGTCGACGAGGCCAGCCAGGTCAATGCGCGGGTCTGGTCGCGGATCGCATTGCGTTGCTCGAGCCGGTTGTACCGATGGACTTGGACGGTCAGGTAGAGGACGGTCGTGGTCAGGGCGAAGCCACTCGCCTGAAGAGCTGGGGTCAGTTTCGTGGACGACGTGTGTAGGAAGGTCTAGGATCGAGGAATAGCCTCCGTGAAACAGGTGGCGAGAGTGGGGTCTAACTCACAAATCCTGTGAAGAAGCCCATTTGGAATAGAATTGTCCGTGACTGGCTGGAGAGCACCTGGTTGAGTATCGCAAGCCTGGTGCAGTGCTATTGACCGGAGCAGTCAAGCAGGCGGGGAGGAAGGAAGGACGGAAGAAGGTTGCAGACTGGCAAGGTAGTCGAGATGCTGGATTGGATGTAAGGATCGAAGAAGCGACAACACAATAGTAATTCTCAATTCACAAGAACAATATCTCTCCGGATATCTACAAAAGGAAAATACCCCGGAAAGTTGCAAACAGTAGCTGAACCTGAAGCATCGCTTCTTCATTGCCAGTAAAACAGTCGCAGCGATTCCAACAGCGCGGACCGGGGCCAGCCGTCGAACCGCACTCCGATTGGCCGATGCGGGCAAAAGCCGAATCCATCTTTTGCTTCTCTCGCAGAACTTCAAACCGCACCTATGAATCGATAACCACCAGACCCTCACTCACCCACCTTCCAACACCACCATATACCCCTTTCGAGCCCGGCCAATTCAAAATCTCACCCTCACTTCGATCGGATATACACCTCGCAACCGCACCATCCCTCTCCACCCAACAACCGGGTGTAAGAGCAACCAACCACCAACAACAACCCACCTACAACCACCCCCCGAATAAACCAGCACAATGGCCGGAGGCGCCGCCAAATACCGGCACCTGAGCCGCAAGTCCTCGCACCGACAAGCCCTCCTCCGCAACCTGGTCACCTCCCTCTTCACGCACGAGTCGATCACCACCACATGGGCCAAGGCCAAGGAAGCCCAACGACTGGCCGAGAAGCTGATCACCCTGGGCAAGAGAAACACCGAAGCCAGCCGCAAGAGCGCCCTGGCGACATTTTACGTGCGTGCCACCGCCGCCCCCCGAGCCAGCCATTCCCCCTAAACCCATTCCCCCCCCCAAGCCCATTCCCCCCCAAGCCCATTCCCCCCCAAGCCCATTCCTCCCCCAAAACCCCCACCCCCGAAGAAAAAAAGAGACTAACAGTCCAACAAAAAAGACCCCGCACGCCATCCTCCCCAAACTCTTCGGCCCCCTCCGGGAACGCTACGCCAACCGACCCGGCGGCTACACGCGGGTGCTGCGCGTGGAGGCCAAGAAGGACGACCAGGCGGAGAGCGCGATCCTGGAGCTGGTCGATGGGCCCAAGGACATGCGGTTCGCGCTGACGGCGCGCACCATCGCGCGCCAGCGCGCCCAGGGCTTCGACACCCTCAACGAGATCACCGCGCTGAACGTCCGCAAGGTGACGCGGTTCCGGGACGGCGGGGTCGACGCCCTCGAGACCGCGGTGCGGAAGTTGAAGCTCAGCGGGCAGGGGGAGAAGGCGGCCCGTCCCGGCAGTGACGATGGCGAAGGCGAGGGCTTTGGCTGGAAGGGGCGGACGCAGAAGGTGAAGAAGGTGAAGAAGGTGAAGAAGGGGAAGAAGGTGAAGAAGGCGCCGCTGGTTTAGACACAGAGAATAACTAACGGAATTGGATCGTGGGGAATGGGGTTGGGTTTTGGGTCTTGCCAGCAAGGAATTCACTGATGGAGGGTTGGCATGAGGAATTGAGCAGGCAAGAGAGGGAGGGAGACTCTGGGGTTATTTGGATGGTGATGGTGGGGTTTATTAGCAGCGACGCTGGTCCGCCTTGTCTGGTTTATTTTTTTCTTTTCTCTCGATTTCATTTATGTACCTTATATCATTTCGTATGTTGGTTCTCTCTCTGCTGCTGCTTCCTTCTCAACCTAACTGGACCAGTAGCTGGCTATGGCTGTATTTCTAGCTGACTTGGCTTCTCGGAAAATGATACTGTTAAAACAATGGTGTTCGCTCAATAGTACCCATTACTTGTGAATTGCCACGACGATATAGCCTAAGAACGGCGACTAATCTGGTTTCTGCATCGATTCAATCATACATTTATTGTGTCTAAGCACTGTCACCCATCACCACTCCAGCAAGATCTAATGAGATATAGCAAGTTTTAAAGCCACTGTGACATGCTCACATGTCAGTAGCTAAGCTCCACCAAGCGCCATGGAAAGCCCAGTCTGGTCTGCGCTGTCAACTAAACGCAGACGCAACAAAACCCTCACACTTCGAGAATCGGCTATTTGGGCAAGCCAGAATAGCTCTCCATCCTTCTGATCAATCTGCCCCGAATTGAGCATCGCCACACCAGACCCTATCACACGTGCTTGGCCGCGAGAAGAAAGTATGTGCACTTTTGAAAGTATAATCAGTCTATCGACCGAGCAATAGTACTAGTTAGAACACGAGTCAATTTGCTCGTGGTAGCATAGTTCCACCTGAAACAACGAGCGGACCATTCCTGCTGTTTAGCGAATTGCTTGGGAAAGGCGGAGTTGCGGTAGGCCCATTTCGATGCTTCATGTCGAATTCGGATGGAACCTCGGACGGTGGTGGCTTGGGAGGGAGATGAGATGGCGTTCCCCATTTGGCGATTGAGTCTCGCCCACTGGAGGGTATACTGCGAGGAAGACCCTGCCCAGCGGACCCCAATACATCCGGACCCTTGGGGTTAATATCCTGATAACCATTCCACTGTGGAAGGACCCCGGGCTGCATGCCTGTGTACGGGCCCATACCATGCTGACTGCCCTTAGCAGGGTGCCGTGCTAATGTAGCTGCTCCACCTGGAACAAACGAGCGGGTTTGAGGGTTGAAAGGAGACCGACTAAAGCTTCCCGGCATAGGGTGAGAGCCTGAGTGAGGCTGCATGGCAGAACTCATTGGCTGGCCCGGATATTGAGCATAGGGATACGAAGTAGGGGTTGGCGGTTGGGTCTGATAATTTGTCCAAGCGGCCGGGGCATGCGTAGGGGGATGGTTGCGATGAGACGAAAGAGGATAGCCACTAGGATAAGGTGGTGTCGACCAGCCAGGCGTCTGTTGATATTGTACAGGGTTGGGCATGGGATAGCTGCCAAGCGCAGGTGATGATTTTGTAGACGCCATCGCCGGCGACTGAGTGATGGATGCATATCCTGTAAAAGGAGACTGCTGAGGAACAGGCCCATTTTGCCACGGACCACTCGGCGTCATTTGAGGAGAGACAGGCATCGAGTAATGGGGCATCGTGTTCTGATTCATGGGACCTGGGTACATGGCGCCGGTCTGCGCACTAGGTGTATAGCCCATACTGGGTGGGGATACTCCAGGTCCAACCATGCAGGGCTGGTTTGGGAAAGACGGATCATTCATAGCCATACCGTACGGCACTGAACCGTTGCCAAACTGCATCCCAGGGTAGTAGGCATTGAATTGAGACCGAGCTTCGAAACTGTCGTCATGCGGCGTTTTCTGTCGGTGCGTCTTCTTGCGTCCGCTGGTTGAACTTGAGCGCGACATGTTGGCGCTACTGTCGCCATTCGTGGTTTCTGCAGCTGCCTTTGACTCAGGGAAATCTCGGAAGATGCGCTCGCGCGCTTCCTGGTACTTGGCTTCTCGCTCCTCTCGGGTAAGAGCCAGCCTGTCTTTCGCCGGGGTGGCACCTGTAGATGAACCACCACGGTCTCCGTCGTTACCGCTATCGCCAGCTTCCGATCCATCTTTCGAATGACCAGAGCTTGCTGCAATGCTGCCCTCAGTTGAAGGTCGCTCGCTGCCCGCACGTCTCATGATTTTCATGGCAGGCATGGCAGGCGGCGGTGTGCTGTTGTTGGCAGCATAGATAATGGAAAGGGGCGTTGGCCTGACAAGACGTTAGCGTACTGTTCTGCCCAGAAACCATGCAAGAAGAACGCGAACATACAGTCGACAAAAAGGTGTCCTGTGAAGTCTGACTGACGTGACGTTATTATCCACGAAGTGGGTCAGATGGTAGTAGTCGCCCAGTTTATGAGCCAAGAGTCTCCCAAAAGCGTTGGAAGGAGGAAGTTCCAGTGAATGCTCCCTATTGACCCAGAATTAGAGCCGAACGTACAAACACCACGACACAATCAAGAACTTACTTAGAATTCTGTATGAAATGCCGAACCTTCTCTTCTAGCTGTAGAATCAGAAGACGATCCTTAGGGGATTTCATGGCCTCAAGAAGCTTGTCATCAGGCTCAGACGGAAAACCATGTATGGGTCGTCCAGCTTGAAAGGCCTCAGAGTTGGGGGTGATAAAGCCGCCGGACATCGCGTCTGGAAGCAAAGCACCGTTACTATGCTGAGTGCCGTCGGGATATACTGGTCCTGTCGGCTGAAGTATAGCCCGCTGTCGTTGCATGTCTCTAAACCCGCGAACACCCGAATCGGATCCCGTCAACGAATTGGGGGCGCCAGAAGCAGGCCCGGAGAGAGATTCTTCCTCGTCAATGGCTTGCACGCTAGCACTATCATCAGGACGCAAAGAGTCCTTCTCGTCCATGGCAAATGTGGTGACTGACGCCATGCTCTTCGAGTCAAAACTCGTCGGTTTGGTCGAAGAACTCGACAGATGGGTGCGGTCATCCTCGTCAAAGGATGTCTCCCGTTTCAAGGATCCATTTTCTGGAACTTCACTAGAAAAATCGGGACTATCATGATATTTCTTTTCCGACAAATCAATGCCTTGTACAGCTTGGGAGAGACCGTCAACGTTTCGATCGCTAGTAGCGGCATCGTCAGGAGCGTTGCTAGGGCCTAGCTGGCCAGAATGAGTGTCATGGGAGCAGTATAGTTCGGAGGATGATGGGACTTCGATCGACTGAGAACCATGTAGCTCGTCAGATGGCATGGAAGCTACCGGTCCAAATGGTGGAGGCATCGCAGCAATCTGCGAGGGCATGTCAGGCAAGAACCGGGGCATAAATCTAGTTGTTGCACCAGAACCGACCTTTGCAAAGGAGAGACGGTGCTCGTCCCTCGTAGAACCTTTCGATGCCATTATCATGCAAATTCTTTCCGCCGGATGTGAGGATCTCTTTCTAACGTTTTCTTTCTTTGGTGATGAAAACGAACGAGCGGGGAACCAACGGCTGAATAGAGAATCCCAACAAGAGAAAGCGCACGACTGAACTCAACGCGTTCAGGAGCTGGCGATAAAGAAAATCGGAATTCGAACTGATCAAGAGCCACTCAAAGAACCCACTTCACACAAGCCCAAAAAGAAAGACGGCACATCTCTGGGAAACGTAATTCGCCATAAGGAAAGCTGCTTCGAGGTTAGAACCGCGCAAAAGACAGAGAGCCGTTGCGTAGCCAAGCGGAGAGCAAGGTGACTGACTGATCGATCAGGGGAAGAAAGCCAGTGACGAAAGACGCGAGAATGGCCGGCAACGCAGTTTGAGGAGAAAAGTGACTGGTACTACACGATGGTCAGAATGACCGAACCATGATCCTCTTTGATAGGCTGACTCGTGTCTTTGGTGGAGAAGGTGAAAAAAAGGTTTATATGGGTTTGGGGAAGACGGAGGAAGAGGAGGGGAGGAAGAAGTGGGAGTGGGGAGAAAAGAGAATCTTCTTACAAGAGAGATAAAGGATAGGGGGAGCTTGAAGACAAGCAACCACCCTGGAAGAGCGAGTTGAACGAGACCGACAGACAAACAGTACAGGACTTGAGATAAGTACTGTGGAAGGGTGTGGTGTCGCCCGGAGTGGGTTGGTGGTGGTGGTGGTGGTGGTCCGTCGCTACTATGCGGGTGTGGAAAGTGAATGAGTGGGTATGGGATGGATTCTTTTGGGCTGAAGAAGGAACGACAGGAAGCAACGGCTGGCTGGCGGCAGGCACGCAGGCAGGCAAGTTTAGCCGCGCGTTTAATCCCGTGGCTTAATCAGCCGCGGAGGACAAAGCCTGGAAAGACTGTGGACTGGCAGGAGTTCAGGTTGGGATTCCATACTAGTAGTAACTGGAACAGTAACCTTACATACTACCTGGTACGGATACCGAGGATCAAATCTGAGTCGGGTCGGACCGTGAGCTACAGGCGAGGTAATAAAAGGGCTGAAATAATTCCCCTCCCTGTCGTTCTTGGTGGTCAGTCACACACTTCCACTTCCACGTCCACTCCTATCAGCCAAGTCTCTCTAGCCTCGACCGGATCGAGGGCCGACGATCTGGATGATGAATCGGTATCGAAATGCCCCCGGGCTTAGAGGCCCTAGCAAGGCAACAGCCAGCACCCTGTGCCAAAAATGCTTGCAACGAGATATGTACCCATTTCGCGCTGATGCCTCTGGGTCGCAAACTGACGTGGTTTAGCACGGCACTACAGCTATGAATGTAAAGCCACCGCGCAGGAGCGGCCTTACATGTCTCGCCCATCGCGCACGCAGCAGCTGCAGAACCCAAAGCTGCGACCGCAACTAACGAATGATGCTTACAAGGACGCCTTGAGCACGTGAGTCTATCTGGCCTTACCTCTCATGTCGTCATCGGAGAATTAACTAGACAAAAGGAAAGAGTCTAACAAGGAGCCCTTGACCAGGCATGAGGAAGAAAGAGGTCGCAAGAGAGATTTAGACCAGGTGGACCCGTTACACAGCCCAGCTCACCTGTCCAAGCGAGCACGCTCGGCTTCTTCACATTCAGCAAGCTCTGTATCGACGATTTCGACAAGCCGATCCCACTCCCGGTCGCCTTCCCGCCGCAACGAGCGCACAAGATCAGTGTCCTCTCGACCTTCTGGCCACAGAAAGAGGCGCTATAGTGATGCATCTTCCGCTCACTCCGTTGCTTCTTACACATCGGGAAAAAGAGGTTCTCGCTCTAGGTCGCGTGAGTGGTCAGATGACAGAAATACCCGACGAAGACGGCGCGCTTCAAGTCCAGAAGAACGGGGACGTCCCAGGAACATGTCGCGAGAGGGTGGACGAAGGGATAGGTCTAGAAGTAACAGTGTGGATCGCAGTCGAATGGCCAAGAGCAGAAGATCAGTGAGTCCCTCGCTGGCGACTGGTAGCGACTACCCAGCTCCAAGCCACCGCAAGGCGCAACCCCGTGCGGAGCCCGTGAGCAGTGGCGGCGGACGTGGCCCCGGTCAGGGTCCCCCTCCGCCCCGGCGGGAGAGAAGTCTCAGTCCCTACAGCAAACGCATTGCACTAACCCAGGCAATGAACCTGGGACGTTAGGTTGATTGTGGATTTTGGATAGAGCAAAAGTCATTGGGGAATTTGCGCGGGCGTATTGGCGTTCTAGCCTCAGATTATCATTGAGACATTGTATCATAGGAAGAGTCGACTGTGAATAATTGCAGAAGTCATTGAGAGCATAATGTATTGTATTGCTATGCAAAATTCCGTAACGCCTTGCGACTATTGCCCCTGACCCCAGCAGAAGAGCGCCTGATAGATAACGAGAAGAACCGAGTCGTACCACCACATATTGTACACCATTCCTAGGGTATCAAGATTATGCCGCACCGTCCTCCTCCAGCTCCCTCCGCTCCTCTTCCTCCTCTTCCCTTTCTCGGACATGGATTCCCTCCACCAGCATTTCGCCCTCAATGCCCACTTCCTCTCCCTCTTGATTGTTGGATCCTGCGCTCTTGGCTTGCGCGGCCCGCTGCGCATTTTCGATACGTTGGCGCACCAGTCTGGCGATGGCGTTCTGGGTTCGCACATTCAGGACGTTCATTTTTTCGTCCAGGTCACGCTTCAGATCCCAATTCGGCTTCTTCGGCTGCAGCTTGAATAGGTCGATTGGTTGGTCCTCCTCCGCATCTTTCTTCGCTTGTTCAGCGGTTGCTTTGGCGATCTCCGCAGCTTGGGCTTCCACAGTAATTTGGCCATCGTTCGGGGCTTGCTCGAATCCAAGCTTGGGTCCACGAGTTTCCGGGTCGTAGTTTCTGCCGGACAGGTATTGCTTGGTCACGTCTGGAGCGGCATCGTCGTACTCATCGTTGGCGGCCCCAGCTTCTGGTTCGGGCTCTGGTTCGGGCTGTTTGCGTTTAAGGGCAGCAAGCTTCGCAAGCCGAGCTTTGCGCTCTGTCGCAGCGGCATCAAGAGAGGCATGGTTGGATGACATAGCTGCAAGGGAGATGTGCCAGTCGGAGAGAGCTGTGGATGACCAGGTCGAGGAGGGGGAGGGGAATGTGGATTGCGCAGTAGCTGAGAATGAGCAAAGACAAAGGCGGAATGATGTATGTGTTTCTGCCTTTTCACAGCTTCGCGATCTCAGCAAGCTTCTCAATAGCCGAGATAGAGATTGGCCAAGACGGTGGTGGCACAAATCGAATTGAGGTAGTAGTAAGTGACTGCAGTGGTTGTTAGTAGTAGAACTGATTGTCGGCAGTGATTTGCGCGCGCCACAGCCCGGGATCTCATCAGCCACACTTTATCCGCGCCGGAGCAAAATCGGGCCCTTTCTTTCCCCGGGTTCGCCGCGAGAAAGAAGTTATGCAACATTTGCCCAGTCACCCCTCCCCGGTTGTTGAATCCTAGCGGTTTTTCTTGTGGTGTTTTGCTCAGCCGATTCATGCAAATACATAAAACCGAGCACTGAATGTCATTCAGTCCGCATCGCTTCTTGCGCCCCCGCTATGGTGCTGGGTTGCCTTCCTATGCACTGCAGCCCCGAGTCCGCCCCGGATATTGGTGTCGCCAGAGAGAAGGACTTCAGCATACGAGATGGCACATCCATGATGCGACGCCCACGAGTAAACAGATATCGACGGAGCCTGACCCGATACTACACGAATCAGCACCTCCCACGGAGCCTAGTGGTCTTGTAAACCGCAGTCTTGACCAATCCCGAAACACAGCGCAGTTCTCGTCCTCCTCTGCTCATACCGCCATACCAGAAGCTGAAAGTGATTTCTTTGACGACACATCATTTCCGCCACCTAAGCCACCCCAGGTCTTGGATCCTTGCGATCCCTGGAGCGATTATAAGGCTTTGCGCACTCCCGACTACCACAACGAGGGCAGTCGGCGACTCCGACACAATGCACTTGTGGTGAATGGTGGCACTATCAGCTACCGAGAGAGAATGGTGGGCGAGGACGCGTTTCACGCGGATGAAGAAATACGAAAGTCATCTTTTTTCGTCGGTTCACCTAGGCTTCGGAGGTGGAAGGTTGCCCGCAATGAGCTGTTCAAAGCTAAATACTTTGATCGGCCAGTGGCGCGGGAGGACCTTGTCGAGGAATTTCACATGCACAAAGCGGACAAGGAGCTACTGGCGATACTGCAGAGTGAGGAATTTGAGAGGTTCCGCGAGGAGTGGGAGGCAAAGGACATGGCCATCAAAAGTGAGCACTGGATGAGGCTGTCACTCTGGCTTATAGCAAATTCCCCGGAGCTTGCTTTGAAGTTTCTCTACATAACCTGCCAAGGCGAGCAGAGGCCGCTGCATGTCATGGTCTGCGAATGCCTGCTTTTCTTGCGAAACTATCCAGATTTACTTTCTACCTGGACATGGGAGGGGAAGACCTTTGCCGATATTCTCGCCGCTTGCTTAGATCCAGAACATTGGCCAATCGCCTACGCGTCACAAAAAGGTATCCGTTTTTTCGTCATGGGAGCAGATGACGAACGTGTTCTTCAAGCCTGGAAGCTCGCACACGAACGACAGGTTTACACGTCCGCTGAAACCTATCTTGCTTACGCGGCTCGCTTCACCAAGATGAAGAATGTCGATTTGGCCCTCGCAGCCCTGGACCATGTACGTCAGATCGGACAGGTTGGCTTGGAGATGACTTCCCAGCCAGTCAAGTCCCACGGCTGTCTGTTGTTGCTGCTCGACTCTGTCGAGGATGGTCCCAACGGGCGGAACTTCCGCATCCTTCCCAAGCTGCTCGAGATGGGCATGCGTCCTGACTTGGAGATGATGGATCTAATTCTAAGAAACTGCTACAGGACAGGGGATGAAGAACTTGGGCGCGATATGTTGCATCATATGCAGAGCCAAGGTTATCCGTTGACGACATACACCTATGTAACGCTATTGTCCGACGCCACCCGGCGACTGGACCGACACGAAGTCGATCGGTTACGGGATGAAATTGACATGGAAGGAGAGGACATCCGGACCAACAAGTTTGTCCAGTCCAAATTATTCCACGCGTACTTCTGTCTCAATGTGAAAAATCAGGCGAATCGGCCTTCGGACATAGACAACAAGCACGCCTTTCGCACTCTACTGAAGATGTACAATGAGATGTACGACATTGTACCTTTGAAGAAGCTGGGGATCGTTCCGCAATATTACCAACCGCCAACTACTGAACGGACCGCGGTCCGAACCTCGCCCGACGCCGTACCTCTTTTTCTCATGATTGCGTCGTACCTTCGGTGCAACAAGCATGTTTCTGTCACTGCGCATGTCTACGAACGCTTTATCGAGCTCTTAGAGAAAGAGGATCCGGTAATCTGTTCACTAGCTAGAACAGATCACACTTGGCACGAGTTTATGCATGCATGGCGTAATGACGTCCGAGGACTGCGTCCTTCGATCCGCCTTGTTGACACCATGCAGCGTCTCAGCAACGAAGGCAGTGTCAGCCCGAATAAGCCACACTTCCGGCCCAAGCCAACAGTCTACATCTGGACGACGTTGATATCTGCGTTCCTCTGGAACAAAGAACCGCGGGCGGCAGAGCACGTCATCGAGATGATGAAGAAGAGCAAGTTCAAGTTCAACCAGATCTTCTGGACCACCTTGATCGACGGCTATGCTCGCAACAAGGACATCCTCAAGGTCGCTGAAACAATCCGAGCGATGGAGAATGATGGCTTTGAGATGGATGCGTTCTGCATCAAGGCGCTGCGCCACATTCAGGATCCGGAGCGACTTTGGGAGGCCGTGGAAGAGCTCGACAAGGAGACCGACGAGCAAGTAGACCGAACCACGTTCGAGTCACTCACCAAAAAGTCGCGTCTCGACGAGATTCAGGACGACCAGGGCGACCCAGATTGGCTGCTCGACCAGGGTCTTCAACGCTTGAAGGCCAAGCAGGCTTGATCAAGCACGCGCGGAATTAGGATACCCACTTTTTTTTTTTGAGCAATTCGGAGTCATTCTTCAGCATAGCTGGTGTACATGGCAGGGAGAGCATGGCGGTTGTTATATATAGAGCGTTTTGCGGCGTCCAGGAAGGCACAGGATATACCTCGTGGAGTGAAGTCACATTTCTTCGATATCATGTACATATCCATCACTTCTAAAATTCAGGAAGAAAAGACATCAAGCTTCATGCTACACAAAGGGCATGATGAGAGTACAAACTTCAAATTAACGCCACTGGCTGATGTAAAAGACAGTATACTACCATGCTATTTCCTGAACTCGTGAGCTCATGAGAAAGCAAGACACCTCGATCAGCCGCCGAAGAAGATCGAAACCTAGATGAAGAGCTGTCAGCATCTGAAAGTCGACTTTGGAGGGGCTATCCCTCAAATCATTCGAGTTAGGGGGAACTTACAGCCATCACCACGCAGCAAATACTGACGTAGGGACTCAGCCGTTCACCGATGCGAGCACATTTCCAGAAGATACCGAAGAAGCTGCAGGCAGGGTTAGAGAATCTTCAGCCGGTGAATGAGGGGAAAGGGTGCCAGGTGATGAGGCCCTGCTGATAGCCAGCCAACACAACACATACCCATTTTGATTCCGATCCATGATTCCCGGCATGATCGAGTGGGCGTAGGTGCTCGTACAGATGATAAGCAGGAAGACCAGCAGAAGTGACTGGAAATTGAAGAGAGCCGACTGCGAGCGCCATCAAAGTCAGTACCATCGCTTGTGAAGGATTCTTCCAAATTCACTGCGCTGCATCTCACTTACCATCTTGACCAAGTGACCGAACCAGCTGCCTGGCCTTCTGTTCTTGGTGTTTCTTCAACTGCAAGCTCGCGACCAAGGGGCCTTCTCTTCTTCCTGAACTACCTCACTGCAAACACAAACTTTCCGCGCGGGAGGACTTGCGCAAGGATTTGACGTCTGCAAAAGAGCACACGATCGAAAGATAGTAGTTGGTTTCACGACCTCGTCGTCGTCGTCATCATCATCGATCGATCATCCTTCGACGGCGGAGAGGGAATCATTCTGCCAGCATGTCGTCCGGCAGTTACCGCCACCGCCTTCCGGGGTCGAGGCCCGCGCTCCGCTATGCGCCGCCGCCGCGGGTCCGTCCTACACCCCGTGTTACCTGGGCTACTCCTACAACTACAACAAGACCTTCACCACCACCACCACCCTCCCGACAACAACCACCATCCTCATCCTCCGCATCGCAGACCTCAACCCCGCGCGCTGCTGCTCAACCGCACCCTCCAACCCGGACGGTCCCGTCCGGCCCACCCCGCCACCGCAGCACAGGCCATGTTTCGAGTAGACTCGCCCCTCCTTGGCCCTGGAACCCCGAAGAAACAGACCTAATTCACGCCGGATATCGACCCGCCTATCCTCCTCCTCCCCTCCAACCCGACGCAGCAACCGAACCAGCAGGCGCATCCGCACCAAATCCCAAAACCCCAGCCACTACCACTACCACTCCCAAGACCAAACCCAAACCCAAATCCAAACCCACCCCCCAAAAAATGGCCGAACCCCGCGCCCGTGCCGCCCGGCACAAAGGGCAGATGAACTTCGCCTCGGAGCGTACGTTCTTCCCTTGCATTTCCAGAAAAAAAAAATTAAGACCTGAGATACTAACGACCAGAAAAAGTCCGGCTCCTCCTCCTCGCCTACGGCGACCCCAGCCCCCACCCGTCGTTCCCCTCCGAACCGCTCCCGGAGACCGTCCGCGTCCTCGACGAGATCGTCACCGACTTCGTGCTGGAGATGTGCCACGGCGCCGCGCAGTACGCGAGCTACTCGCGCCGCCAGAAGATCAAGGTCGACGACTTCCGGTTCGCGCTGCGCCGGGACCCCAACAAGCTGGGCCGCGTGCAGGAGCTGCTGCGCATGGAGCGCGAGCTGAAGGAGGCGCGGAAGGCGTTCGATCAGAATGACGACCAGGTCGGGAATCTGAAGGATGCGGCGGCCGCGGCCGCGGCCAAGAAAGGTGCTGCTGCCGGTGCTGGTGCTGCCGCTGCTGCCGGGGACGAGGATTTCGGGGCCGCGGAGAGTGTGGATGGGCGGAGAAGTAAAGGGAAAGGGAAAAGGAGTGCTGCCGCCAGGAGGGATTCGGATGTTACCGAGGAAGGCAGTGTGACGGCTGGGATGGCGAAGAAGAGGAAGGTGGGTGGTGGTTGAGTTGGTTGATTTGGTTGCATTCTTTTCTTGGCTGGCTCTGTTGTTGTTATATGGAGTTCTTGGGGTTTCTTTTGTTTTTTTTTTCTCTTTTGCCCTTATATTGCAGGGCGGGGCTGGCTATCGGGATTGCATTGTGCCTCGGGTGTATTTATATAAAGTGATATCCCATTATTCAGTTATCATTAACAGGGGGCGTTGATAATAAAAATCATCTACTGCAGCATTAACACAGATTGTTGTTCTCGCATCAATAGTTCAAAAATATATCTCTAACCTGACGATAAGCCCGCCGATCTCGAACTAAACCCCGGGACTATCTTATCAGTTGCACCGCCACACCCGTCAATAGTTTATATATCCAGCCTTACAGCTAGCTCTCAAGACTCTAAAGACCCTGGGACTACACCTTCTTTACTCTGTCCAGATGGAAGTTAATGAAGCATGCATGCAATGATTCCTCTACCCTAAAGCAAATTCTATTTTCCTCAGCTCGCTGCATAAAGTACTCCTTTTTGTTCTTCCCCTCCCATGGGTGGGTTGCTTTTCCAAACATTCTGGACAAAAGCCAGACGGACTCCCAAGACGCCGTGCTCTTTCTCTTTTTTGTTTCCTGCTCCCCAAGTCCCGTGGAGAAGGTTGGATTGCTTGCTCCCCAGGAGATACAGGTCAGCCTGGACACCAGCTGGCTGTATGCGATTGACAAGCACGGAACTATCCTCTCCAAACCGGAGCTGAAAGAGGGCACAGTTTGAAAGCAGACAGACATCCCATGCAAGATCAAACGAAGGAGAGTTTCCAGGGGCAGGGGGTAAGTATGTGTGGAAGGGGAACGTTGTATGTATAGAAAGTGCCCGGTACCGCGGCCCAAGCTTTCTCAAGCTTAGGCCAGAGACCAAGCAAGCCAGGAAATCAAGCTGACCAACACGAAATCAGATTCAAAGAAACCGTCAATGAGATTAATATGCACGGAGAAGAGACCAAGTTGAGACAAAGAAAATAGGTGAGAAAAATGGTGGTGGGACGATGGTTGAAGAGAACAAAAATGGAAGGTATCGTTTTTCTTTTGTCTTAAATCAGAACCCTATCATAATATCCTCTTTACGCGCGAGCCTCCTCGCCGCTCCGCTCTTGAGTCCGCTGCTGACCACCACGGCCTCCCTTGCCGCCCCGCTGTCCGCCGCGCTGGGCGCCGGACTCGCCGCTGCCTTCGCCGCCCAGGGTCAGCTGTGCGGTGGCTAGCCGGTTGGACAGCTCCATCTGCGTGCGGATGGTGTTGGCCAGGTACGACACAACCAGGACGTCCTGGATGTGGTTGTTGCTGCAGAAATTGGGTTAGTTGGATGCTTTGCTTGATACACTGAGGCAGGCAGGGGGAAAACATACAAGTCACGCTCAATGTCGGCGGGCTCGACCTTAGGAGCCAAGGCGAGAGTGTTGAGCAGGTACTGACCCATGGCCGTGGAGGCGGGGGCCTCCTCGTCGATCACGGACTCGACGTAGCGGGAAACGCGGTCGATCATGCCGAGAACCTCCTCGATCGCGCGCTCGAGGGCCTCGATGTCGGTGAAGATGTTGGCGGAGCGCTCCTCGGCATCACGGGCAGCGGCAATGGCCTCGAGACCGCTCTTCTCGGCCTCGCCGTAGCGGATCTCGTAGGGAACGGGGATGAAGGCAGCGCTGTCGGCAGCACGCTCAGCGGTCACACCGACGGGGGCAGAGATGTAGGCGCGGGTCTCGATGTCCTTGCCGGCCTCGGTGGAGACGGTCAAGTGAACGGCGGGGTGAGGCCACGTGCCGTCGCCCTGGCCGCTGTAGAAATTTTGGATCAAGGCCGAGAAGGTGTTGAGCTCGGACGAGGTGGCGTACCAACCCACGAGGACCTCCTTGGGGTTGGCCTTCAGGTGCAGGGCGAGCATCTGCTTCTGGTATTCCATATCCACCTCAACCTGGTCTGTCGTCTCGGTGTGGCCCACGGCGAAGGTGCTGCGGATCTCGACTTCGGTGCCATCCTCGGACCTGGTTCCCAGAAGAGTACCGATGACACGCTCCTGGTCGGCGTTGCGACGGAGAGAGTGGTCAAGGATGGAGAACAGAGCCTAGCAGCAACCATCAATCAAACCACTTCCGGGTGAAAGAACTTCAGCGAGACAAGCTCATGCTCGACCTACCTGAGGCTGAATAACAACATTCACAGGGGCGGTCGTCGGTGCAGACCCCACTGCCACGGGACCCAGAGGGCGGGCGAGATGGACGAAGGAATCGGTGTCAGCCATTTTGGGTTGGAGTGATAGAGGGAGAGAGAGCAGTGGGTGGTGGTAATGATTGTTGAGAGGAGGGAAGGAGGAGGAGGTAAAATGGCTGGTATTCACACACAGTCGGAGTTCTCTCTGTTTGTCTCCGGGGTGGGGTTGTGATGGTGGGCTCTTCTGGGGAGGGAGGATTAAATCTTCTCTTTCCGCCTCTGGGCTGCGGCGGACGGAGGAGGTTCTGCTGCGAGCCTCAAATTGTGTGTGCGCAAAGGGAATTTCGCGCTAAGATAAGATAAGCACCGCCGCCCAGATGGTTCAACCCGCCGTGAAAAAAAAGAGTTCCTGGTCGGCTTTCCGCCTGTTCACTAGCTAGAAGTTCATCGGTCAGTCGCATTCTTTTGATTTTCTGCAATTATCCACAATGGCTCCCCCTCGTGGTAGAGGTAGAGCTCCTAGAGGGCGCGGAAAGCGGCCCCGTGGCGGCGTTAGTCGCAGAGATGCCTTCCAAGCATCCCGAGTCGACGAGATCCAGTGAGCGCTCCATCATATTCGCATCTAACCCAAATCCCGGCAGCTGACCGATTGTGGCAGATCGGAAGCCTCCTCGGACAGTGAGAATGGCTCGTTCGACGAGCCCATGGAGGATGCAATGGTCGACGAAGAACTCTTGGACCAGGATTCGTCCGATAGCGAAGAGGAAGCGGACCAGAAGGGTCATTCCTATAACGAGTTGTTGCAACTGCTGAACGCCGGCAACGACGCCAATGGACCCGCTCGCAAGAAGCGAAAGACCGACCACCGCAAAGCCGAGACCAAAGAGGTGATCCGCGATGACGCAGAAGAGGACGAGGATGAGGCTTTGTTGGGAGAGGACGATCTAGAGCAACAGGCACCGTCGGACGCAGAGGACGAAGACAATCAGCCCGAAGAAGAGGCAGAGCTACAAGCAGACAGTGATGATGAAGATGGTAGGAAGATCTGGACAATTGTCGATAATCGGGATATCGCTGATGCGCAGCAGATAATGATCCTTTCGACACCCACTTCAACACCCTCAAAGAGGAGGACTTGAACAAGAAGATCAAGGCTATTGAGGAGAACAAGTGGAAGAGCACTAAGAAGGAACTTGCCGAGGGGCTGAAGTTCGTGCGCTCCATTCCTGATACGGGCGACGATGCATCCTTGTTGGCCGCAATGAAGAGCGTCTCGAGTGTGAAGGTAAGCCAAATTGTACCGAGTCTCCACATCACCAGATGGAAGTCTAACACACATCAATGCGCTTAGCTCAAGAGGAAGCTCAAGGCCCCTGCGACGGAACATATTCCCAAGATCGATGGCGATGCTCAGCATCTTGCGCCCTACATCTTCGGCTACCAGGATGTCCTTTATGGTGCTCGTACGGCAGACAACGCAGCTCACATGCGAGATCTCCTGGCTCTCCATGCGACGAATCATGTACTGAAGACGCGCGACCGCGTCCTCAAAAACAACGCTCGCGTGGCCAAGGAGCAAGATTCCGACCTGGACGTCCGGGATCAGGGTTTCACCCGGCCCAAGGTGCTGTACCTGCTACCCACCAAGCAAGCCTGTGTGCGGGCAGTGGACGCCATCACGCGGTTCTTCCAGCCAGAGCAACAGGAGAACAGGAAGCGACTTCTCGACACCTTCTCGTCTGCGGACGACAAGTCCTGGGAGAACAAGCCGGACGACTTCCGCGACCTGTTCGGAGGTAACGACGATGACATGTTCCGCCTGGGTCTCAAATTCACGCGCAAGACTGTGAAGTACTTCGCGCAATTCTACACATCCGACATGATCCTTGCCAGTCCGCTCGGTCTGCGCACGATCATGGACCAAGCCGAGTAAGCTTCCGCTGGCCCCCGCCCTTCCGCCCACGAGACCGTACCGAGTAGCTTACTGACCCCCCTCTCCCAGTGCGAAGAAGCGGGATCACGATTTCCTGTCCTCGATCGAAGTTGTCATCATCGACCACGCGGACGGCCTGCTCATGCAGAACTGGGATCACGTCGACTACATCCTCAAGCACCTCAACCTGCAGCCGCGGGAGGCGCACGGCTGCGACTTCAGCCGGGTGCGGACGTGGTACCTAGACAACCAGGCGCGGCACGTCCGGCAGATGATCATGCTGTCCTCGTTCGTGACGCCGGAGATGAACTCGGCGTTCTCGACGCAGATGCAGAACGTCTTCGGCCGGGTGAAGGTCAGCCCGGTCTACGCGGGAGCCATCGGGGAACTGGCGCTCCCCGTGCCCGTGCGGCAGACCTTCTCGCGCTTCGACAGCCTCTCGCCGGCCAAGGACCCGGACGCGCGGTTCAAGCACTTCACGACGACCGTGCTGTCGTCGCTGGTGCGCGACCTCAGCAGGACCGGCGGCGGCGGTGGCACGCTGATCTTCATCCCCTCGTACCTGGACTTCGTGCGCGTGCGCAACTACTTCGCCACCTCGACGCAGACGACCCACGTCTCCTTCGGCGCCATCAGCGAGTACACGGACGTGCGCGAGGGCACGCGCGCCCGCACCCACTTCGTGCAGGGCCGCCACTCGGTGCTGCTGTACACCGAGCGCATCCACCACTTCCGCCGCTACCAGCTCCGCGGCGTCAAGCGCATCATCATGTACGGCGTGCCCGAGAACCCGACCTTCTACGCCGAGATCGTGGGCTTTCTAGGTCTGGATCCCGCCCAGGCCGCCGAGGCCGCCCAGGCCGGCGGCGTGCGCGCCCTCTTCTCCAAGTGGGATGCCCTGAAGCTGGAGCGGATCGTCGGGACCAAGCGCCTCGGAAACATGATGCGCGAGAAGGGCGGGGATACGTTTACCTTCATGTAGATAGGGGTTCTCTCGGCGGCTTCAAGCTAAACTGTATAGTACTGGTACTGGGTTCGGAGAGAAGTCCGATCTTGTTCCCGGTTCACAGCAACTGCCATAGTCATAGTCCTCCAGCCAGCCCCTGCAGTGCAGGGGACGGTCTATACCTATTCCTCTCTTTCCTTCAAATCACATCTTCATCCATGATCCTCCAGATCAGAGCTACGTACTATATGTATGTATAATCCCAGCACTGTTGATCACCAGGACTTGCAGACTGTAAAGATTAGCGTGCCACTCCCCAATCCACTTTTACACAAAAAAAGCCATTCGGCTCCTTCACCGACATCCGTAGATCGGAGGCGGGGGGTGGTAGCAACAAAAAAAAAAAACCCAGTGCTAACCGGTCAGATGGACGCCTTCTGCTAACACCTTCAATCAACCCCAGTCTAAGGAATTTATTTTCTTTTTGTTCATGCTCAGCTGATTTCTTCGTTCTGTCAAATCAGCTTAAAGATCTTGTTCGGTTTCTTCTTTTCCCCTTCGTCAAGTGCGCGAAAAGCGGCGATTAGTCATTCTAAGGCGTCCTTGTACTTAGTACATTTTTTTTTTTTTTTTTTAGCTCTCGCCTTTTTTTCACATTTCTCTTTCTACGGCCATTTAACCTTCTGGTCGTCGCTGTTTTGTTGACGGATCGGTTCAGGACTGGACCAGGGGAATGACTGAAGGCATATATACAGCACGTCTACAATAGAATCTGTGTGTGTTTCCTTATCGCCTCCAGATCGGATCTACTTGCGAGGAAGTATTGTACCAGTACCAGTACAACCACTCCCGAACCAGGCACAAACAGGAAAAAGAACCTCGGATAACAAACACAAATCAGCCGTCAGAAAACCACGAGGCAATTACAAAATGGCCACTTGCGTCACTCCTCGATCCCACGAGGATCCGAGCCAGCGGGAGACGATAAGAGAAGCACCCAGCGAGCAGAGTCCCCTTCTGGCTCGCTCCTCCCCAGCCATGATGCCTGATGAATTGACCTCAACTTCCTCCCACCACCAAACGCCCTGGTGGTCTTCCCTGCGCCACTCGAGCCAGGAGCTCTGGCTGCAGGGAAAGGGTATGATCTTTGTCTTGGGCGCCCAGTTTTTCGGCGCTACCATGAATGTTATGACGCAGGTTTTGGAGATCAAGGGGAATAATGGGAAGGGATATCATCCGTTCCAGGTAGGTCTTGATCGCGTGCCGCTTTGCTTGATCGGTCGTGTGAAACCAGACGTTCGCTGCTGTGTTAGTCAACCGCTAATCCCTCCGCAGATCCTCTTCGCGCGCATGTCAATCACTGTCATCGCCAGTTATCTGTACATGTGGTACACCAAGGTGCCGCAGCCGCTTGGGACCAAACCGATTTTGTTGCTTCTGTTCCTACGTGCCAGCGGTGGCTTCTTCGGCGTCTATGGGCTGTACTACTCCGTGCAGTATCTGCCTCTGTCTGAGGCCACTGTCGTCACCTTCTTAGTTCCCATCCTTACCGGATACGCCTGCTCATTATTCATTCCTCACGAGACGTTCACCCGCAAGCAGTTGATGGCTGGGCTCGTGTCCCTGGTCGGTGTTATTCTGATTGCTCGCCCGTTCGCCTTCATGCGCTCGGGCGAAGAGACTGACGATGGAGAATCGGGCGATAAGCCCGGTGCAACGGACAGCTATCATCACGTTTTGGCGATTGCTGTCGCCCTGCTGGGCGTCCTAGGAGCCACCTGTGCTTATACGACCATTCGAATGATCGGCCGGCGCTGCCACCCACTTGTGTCCGTCACCTGGTTCTCCTCGTACACGACTATTGTCGCCTCTCTCGCGATGCTGCTGGTTCCGTCCATCCCCTTCGCGTTGCCCGGTACGCTGTTTGAATGGACTCTGCTGCTGGGTCTCGGAGTGTGCGGTTTCCTGTTGCAGTTCCTCCTCACGGCTGGTCTGTCTTATGTCCCACCAGAACGGACGCCCAAAGACCTTGCGACAGGCTGGGAATCGAACTCGTATGGTACTCAAGCGAGCGGCCGTGTAGAGGATGAAGAGCAACTGCAGGCACAGCAGCAGCAGCAGCAAGCCGAAACCAAGCCTCCTGCTGCAAAGACCTCGTCCGGGTCACGCGCTACGTTCATGATCTACACCCAGATGTTGTTCGCGCTGTTCTATGACCGCATAGTCTGGGGTAGCACACTGTCCCCGGTGAGTTGGCTCGGATCGGGGTTGATTCTGGGCTGTGCCATTTATGTGGCCGTTGCACGAGAGGACCAGAAGCCCGAGAGTAGTTCAGTTGAGACCGCCAGCAAGAACGACGTCACGGCTGCAGCGCCTGCCGACGAGGAAAGTGAACGGCTGGAGGTAAGCGGGACGAGGTAGACGGGGGGGCATGCAGTTGGATACATACTTCCTGCAAATGAGCATAATAGGGAGGACGATCTGAGGCATTTGACTCTTGGATCGATACACACAAAAGATCAAGTCGACTCCTGGGTAGTAAGGAATGCAAGCCCATGGCAGATTCGGCTAGTGCGGGAGGGGCATCAAAAGCGGAGCAAGCGACTTGCATATACGGAGTGCAGTAGTAGGGTGCTCTGATAGAGAGCGGTGGTGGGCGATTAGCGGGAGATTGGGATGCATGAGTGCATGAATTATGTAGTATAACGAATGAGACGAAATGACATGATGCAAGAAGTATGCCCGCCGTGGTGGACGGAGTAGAAGAGGAAGGTGTCACGTGGGGTGGGACTGGGACTCGGTTGACTTGCCTTTTTGACCAATGACCCAACACCGGGTGGGTTTTCTTGTCGATCCGGGGTTGGATGGAGTATCAATTCAATTCAACCACTTCCATTTCTACACGATAATCTTACACCATCTCTTCGATTTTGAAATCAGGTACTTTGTCTCAGAGCGCTTACACAACACTAGAGCACTAGAACAAACACCCCCACCACAACCCCACCAAGCAAACCCTGAAGGCAAGCGACCCCCCGTCTCCCCGGTATGCCGCAGCACAGTCTCCCTCGAATTGTCGGCTCGGAGCACTCTCGTCCTATGCAGCCATGCGGCCATGAAACCCAATGCATTGCAACTGCCCCTGCCAGAGAACGAGGCATCATTCCGCGGGGGGTGTGATTGGACGCCACGACGTCATATCGCTGCTTGTTCCCCTCGGCTGGACTTACGGAAGAACCCGAGATTGGCCGCGAACGGCCATGATTTGGGGCAGCTTGAGTGTGATTGCCAGTGGCGTTACCACTTACTGTCGCCATAATTTGATGGACATACTGAGTAGGAGTGTGCCGTGGAGAGTACTTTTGGCCCTATGTGGCTGGATAAAAGGGGAAGCTTATATAGGGTGTGCAGCCTCATCTCGTCTTCCCTTTTCCTGTTTATGAGCCAATTGCTTTCCCTTCACTCTTTCCTCCGTTCTTTCGTGCTTTTTCTGGGTATAGACAAAAAAGTGTCGATACAATGCGCCATTTCGACGCCTGGCTCCTCCGCGACCCCTACTCGATCTTCCACTACTATCCCACCAACCGACGCTGGTCAGAAACCATCCGCGAACTGATCCAAGACCGCCAAATCTGCGCCCCAACCCCGTCTGCCTCTGCATCCACGCCATCAACCCCGTATGCTTTTCAAGAAATCGACCCCCAACGCAACAGCCCCCTCTTCACCGGCCTGCCCCCCGAGATCCGGTCCATCATTTGGGCCTACGTCTTCGGCGAGCCCATCCTCCACCTCGTCCAGATCCGCAATCAAATCCGCCACGTGCGCTGCCCCAATCCCGTCTCTGCGATTGACAAGAACCGGCGCTGCTGTCCCGTGACCGCCGCGCGATGGCGCACGGACATTGATTCCCCGTCCGCTGCTGCACCAGCTTCCCCAAGCAACAGCAGCAGCAGCAGCAGCAGCACCAGCAACAAACGACCCCCCAACACCGACCCCAACAGCAAACTCTACGCGCACACCCATCCCTCCCTCCCCGCGCACCTCAGCACCACCCCGGCGAGCCTGCTGCGCACCTGCTGCGCGATCTACAACGAAGCAGCACCGCACCTGTACCGCGACGCGACCTTCGATGTCGACGACCTGTCGACCTGGATCGCATTCACCGATCAGGTCAACCCGACCTGCCTGAGGGAGGTGCGGACCTTGAGCGTGCAGGTTGTCCCGCTGGGCGGGATGTTCCATGACCGGGAGACGAGCCATATCAACAGCAACAGTAACAGCAACAGCAACAATCCACCACCACCAGAACCAGCAGGACCTCCCACCACCCCCAGACCCGCCCACTCAATCCACACCCACACGCACAACCCGCACCTCTGGACAACCTTCTGGCACAGAACCACCACGAGGTGCCCGCACCTCACCGACCTAACCCTCTGCATCGACCTGGGCCGCTTCACCACCACCACAACCACAACCACAACCCCCACCCCCACCCCCACCAACAACCCCAGCACTACCACCATCATCGGCGGCTACAAGCTCCCGCTCCACGCCGGGATCGACGCGGAATGGCTGCGGCCCATCGTCCGGCGGGTGCGCGGGTTGCAGCGGTTCGACCTGGCGGTCACGGCGCGGTGCGAGGCGGCGGCGCGGGCGGGGGTGGAGCGGGAGGTCGGCGGGGCGGAGCGGCTGGCGCGGTTGCGGGCGGAGATTCGGGGGTGGGTTTGTGCGAGTCGTTGCACCGGACTTGAGGCGGCACCGGACGAGTCGGACGGGGATCAGGATGGCTCTGACTACGCGTACGGGTTTCGGGCTGGGAAGGCGGGGTGGCAGAGACGAAAGAGGAGGTTGGCGATTTGTTGGGCTTGATGTTCCAATTCATAGAATTTTTTCGGGGATTGGGGGGAGGTGTGGGTGGCTGAATGGGGCCGGGGGGGGGACAGGTAAAATGATGATAGATGATAGATATAGATGATAGATACCCTTTTCTTTTCTTTGGATCCATCCCGCAACGTACGGTACCTGTCAGTTCTTCAAAGGTGTGAGGTGACTCGCCTTCTCGACATAAAGTACAGTACAGTACACGCACACACTTGACAGTACACTCTCCACTCTCCACTCTACACTACAAGACACAATCCAAAACCCCCAATTCATCTATAAGAATTGAGTCTCTTTGTACAGTACAGTACACAGCCGATCATCAGATTAAGCTGCCCCCATCGCGCATCGCGCATCACGCATCCCGTGGAGAAAACAAGCCCACACCGTCCCAAAGAAAAAATAACCTTCATCTCAGGAACAGTGCCCCCCTTTTATAGCAATATCCCATCCCATCACATAATGATACATCACCCCTAACAATTTTGAACCAAAATACAAAGCCCATAAAAATAAGACATTACTCATTTTTTGAACCACATCAAGAGTTGAAATTCCCCTGGGTTGACGGAGGTTTCTCATGGAAGGCTTCTCTGTAAGGCTTCCGCGAGATAAGAGGAAGTGAGGAAGTGCGACAGTAAAAGAAAAGAAAAAGTTTTGATGTCCAATTTCAAAAGTTCGGCTCATACCCCGACCGGTCCTTTTGCTAACCTTACATTATCGGGAGGGAGAGGTTGTGAGACAGGAAGACATGAACCAAGAAGGTAGGTGGGTTGATTAGGTTGAGGGGTTGGGGGATTGGGGGGGGGGGGGGGGGGGAGAGAAATAACAACAGCAGAAAACCATCAAGAACACATATCACTCATGCCCGGGAACCAGCTGCATGTTCTTGTTCATACTCATGTTCTTGCTGTAGCTGTTGCCCGCTGCTGCGCTCTGCCTCTGATTCATGTTCCTCCTCGCTGGTAGGGGACGGGGCTCGACTGCCCACTAAAGAGCGACGGCTGCGCATCTAGACCAAGATTTGTGAGCGGCTGCACCCTCCTTGTCATCGCGACTTCAGGAACTCACCCATGACCGAACTCCACCGATCAGACCCAGACTGTACCCCGTGGCAAAGTAATCCGGGGGCTCATTGCGGCCCGTACCCATGGGGCTGTCGGGACGGCCCAGAGCCTCAACCCGCGACACATGCGACTTGTTCCCCAGCACGGGGCTCGTCAGTCCGCTCGTCAGTCCACTGCGCGAGCCGCCCAGGTCCACGCTGTTGCGGGTGCTGGGCGCCGGGCTGCCGGGGCGGCTGTTCTGCCAGAATTGGCGCAGCTCGCGACCCAATTCCTGGCCCGTGGTGGTCCAGTTGGACCGGATGTTGTCGCGCAGCTCCGACACATGGCGCTTGATCTCCAACTCGTTCTTCTTGATCCATGACACGTTCAGTTCCTGACGCGAGGCACCGCGCTTGAATTGGCGCGAGATGTACTGGTCGTAGTCGCGGACAATCCTGCATCGAGTCAGCTTCGATCACTCATGCACATCCCACAACGCGGAAACCCACCTGGTGATGATGCCCGTGGTGCTGACACCTTCCGTGCGCTGCGTGACCAGGAACTTCCCTTCTCGCTTGATCGGGGCGTAGATGTCGTCGCCCTCATCCGCGCCATACGGCAGGTCGTCATGTGCCACGTAATCAATCTTGTGCTCCTCGAGGAACTCCGGGGTCAAAATCCAGGGACAGTCGGGAATCACCTCGTCCACCCATTTGCAGTGCCGCAGGGACTCTGCACGCTCTGCGCCGCTCAAGACCGTCAATCCCTTGCGCTTGTGTGTCTCCTCATCACCCGTCACACCCACAATCAGATATACGTCGGGGAAAGCCTTCTTCGCCTGCTCCAGTTGCCGCATGTGACTAGTGATTCACCACGCCAATTAGCCATTGATGAACTGAACGGACCGTAAAGGAAAAAGAAGAGCACGTACCCCAAGTGAAACAAATCAAACACGCCGTCCGCGTACACCCGCACCGGGCGGCCCACTGGAGGCGGGTTGGTGTGATAACCGACGGGATCCTGGAGCCCACCGCGTTTTGGCGGCTCCAACAAGTGCTCTGGGGGTGTCGTCGTGTCGACCTGTAGGCCCGGTCGGGTGCTCTGATTCTCGATGTCGCTGCTGGCCACGGTGGTCTCGGACGGCTCGCCCGGGTCTTCCTTGTTTAGTGCTCCCGCCGCATTGCCGTTGGACAGATGACCGTGGTTATTGTGGTCGCTGACGGAAGCCTTCCGGGCCCGCTTGGACGGGGGCACAGCGCCGGTCGATGTTACGTCCTGGGACGGCTGTTTCCTGTGTTTGTTGGGGCTGGGCAGTGGGATGGCTGGGCCGGTGGAGTCGTCGCCTTCCTCGCCGGACGCATCGCGGGAGGAAGGTTGCAAAAGATCTGCAGGCGCAGGAACGGCGGTAGGGAGGTGTTGGGAGCCACTGCGCTTGCGTTTGCCGGACGGAGGAGAGGACATGGTGGCTGACTGAGGGAGCACAGCTCAACTTCTGTCGAGGAAGGATTAGGAGAGAGGGAAGGAGGATGAGGAGGGGAGAGAGAAGCAAATGGGGGTGGGG